>JXSR01S008800.1:24195-51509 GCA_000969725.1 Ophiothrix spiculata
AATTTACGGAACTTCCCCGTTTTTTCCACATATTTATGGTAAAATCCCGTAAAAAGACGTCAAATTTACATTTCGTCCGTAAATATTTTCTTACGGGAATTCACCGTTAAAAAATACTGGTTTTCTACCGTAAAAATACGGTCATTTCTTAGAGTGCACTAGTACTTTTCCTTGTCTAATGGCCGGGGAGTGAATGTGTGGCATCTCTTGGCCTACGTTGAATTAAGAATAAGAAAACGTCCAGGTGTCAGTAGGCGTAAAGTTTAAAAAAACACTGTCACCGATGATTCTTTATGCCATCTGGGACAAGATATTGATCCGGTGGAGTGGAGACACAGTCATTACAAGGTGAACAGAATCAGTGCTCCTGTACAAAAGCGAGCTTTTCACTGATGCAAGTGTATTGGGTATCAACATAGCAAAAAGGAAAAGGCGATTTTCCCCAGGATACTTTTGGTTTAAGTATGTAAAAACATCCACATTCTTTGTTCAGGATGCCATAAACCGTCATGTGAGTGCAAGAAAGTCGTATCTGCAATGTCTGCCATTTGTAATAAATTTGGATTGCACACTGTATAATCTCCAGTCTTGGGTCAGTGGTTCTTAAAATGGTTCTTCAGGTGACACCGCGCCGTCACCTGAAGAACAGTGTCACCTGAAGAACCATTTCAAGAGCCACTGACATAAGACAGTGGAATTTTGAGGGATTTTTCACATTCATGTGACAAGTGGTAAAATAGATGTAACTCAGGGCAGCCATTGCAGATACGACTTTCTTGCACTCACATGACGAAACATGGTAAAGTTTTAGTTACCAAGCCTACAATTTGTCCAATTCTAATTCAGGAACACTCAAAAACATTATCTGAAAGCAGTATTTTGACCCAAGAAGTCAGTTCTCAAGCCCCATTTTTTCTCTGGCCACACAAAAAACGTAATATTATATAAGTACCCATTGATTTAGACACATATGTATCTCCATAACGAAACATATTAAACTCAGCTATGAAATTTCACATAGATTGAGAAAAATATGGGCTAGATATCTAATTTGTGTCAATTTTCATTTTTTCCCGAACAATTTTCCACCAAAAATTGGAAATCTGCTTTCTGCTTTTTCTATGAAATTTTGCTCATAATAGCAGATTATAATTACAAATACATTACTAAAATGAAAATTTAAAAAAAGTTGTTTTGTTTCGTTTTTAGAGACAAAACAAAATTTGAACAGCACCATCATTTTACCAGTTTATGCTAATTATCTCATAAACGACGCTACCGATTTGATTTTTTTATGCACCAAAACATGCGCAACCCCTACCTTGACAATTGCATAAAACAGCTTTATTGGGTTATGTTTCATTTTTGCGCTTCGCGCGAAAAACAAAATCCATGGTCCATATAGACCCCCTTATGCATGTTTAAGCAACTATAAGATTTTGATCAAAAGTGGTTTATAGTAAAAAACAGCATAAAATGAAGGAATGTGACTACCTAAAAGCGTTTTCAAGTGCATTTTGTCAAAAAAATGGTTTTGCCACCGAAAAATGGATAAAGATCACATGCATGGTTTCCTATACTAATGCATGGTGAATTGAATTTGGGATCCCGAATTTAATTCAACAAATGACAATAATAGAAAAAGTAAGCATATTTAAACCAAATCATTTGGAGGGTATTAATATCTACCCAAAACAAACCCAATAAGCTAAAAAAAAATCAAAAGTCATGGGTGAAGGGGGCGCTTCATTTTTAACACTTTATATTATTGCTTTAAGTTTTAGACACTGAAAAAATATGATTTCATGGTTCATGTTGGCAAACTGTGCACAGTGATACATGGGTATTTAAATACCAGGATCAACAAATAACCATGTATCTCCAAGCATATTTTGCCAGTATGAATCATGTAATCATGTTTCTGCCATTTTCTCAGCATGAACTCAATAGCCGCTAAACGTGACCAAACCCCGTTTTAGTTCTAGGGACCTCAAATTAATCAAACTATTAAAATTAGGAAAATAATGACAAAAACCATAATATACCAGCTATCAAAAAGACAACAGACAAACTGTGTAACATTGTTGGTATTGCACCTTTAATTGTAGACTCTGGTCAACACCGCACAAAAATATTGTCTGAATAATTAGTACTTTATGTCCAGTATGAAAACAAAACTGTTAATTTCCTTGAGAAAAATCAACCAAATCTTTATGGTTTTAGTGAATCAAGTTAGAAAAATATTTTCACCAGGCTTAATTTTTCACTGCTTAATGTTCATTGTCGAGTCATTCATAGACCCCATCATAGACTTATTTGTGATATTTTAAAAATTGCCAATATTTCAAATTGTGGTCATCACATTAATTTTAAAATATAACGACTAATCTACTAATTTTTGTGATAAAAGTTCAACATTTTCTTTGACCAAGCTAAAATTATTAAAAATCACGTAGTAAATATTCTCAAATTTTCGAAATAGTAAGATCAAACACCAAAAACCATGTGAAAATATTTTTCTATACATATTACATTGTTAATAGTATATAAAATCAGTTTAGACTGAATCCACCAAGTCCCCCGACGTTACTCCTATATAAACATCAGCGAGTGTAATAGCTAAGGAGATGAGGGATTCAGCCTAGTATAAAACAAGAAAAATGTAGACTGAATCCATCAAGTTATATGACGTCATCATCATATTAACATATGTAGGCATAAGTTAGTAGAAATCTGAAGGATTCATATTTAGTATAAAATTTGAGCTGAATAACTAATCTCCTTTTCAAGGGATATATCGTACTTAAATAACCCATTTTGTTTCAGATGATAAACTTTCATTTAATTTTGCATTTATTGATTATAAAAGGCTTTGCCTTATACATACTTTGCTTTATAAATAAATAAATCATTTTAACAGCACATATCAGACCATTTCAAACAGACAACCCAAAACATATATTTTCAATTTCATCATTAAACTGATATCAGGTTCTCATTAGCAAAAGAAACCCAATTTATCTCACCAAAAGAAAGATTTTATTAGAAATTTTGCCTCAAGACCGAAAAAAAGTTCATGTTACCCTCAGTGACTAACCCTAATCCAATAAAAAAAAAAAGTTAAGAAAACAGCCAATTTTGGTGCTTTTTAAAATGCACCCAAATTTGGCAATTTGAGTGCTATTAAAAAAAATAATAAACAAAAAAATACTTTTATGACCAACTGACCAAACTGTTTTATAAATCCCGATTGAAGGCAACACAATTTTTTTTTACCTAATATAACCCCACATTTCCCCAAACTTTAAAATCTTCTTCTTTATAAAACAGTTCTGCTACCTTATTTTGATATCTATATATTTCACTACTTAGGCTAAATAAAAATAATAGTTTGTCTCAAAGCTCTCCTACTCTTGATAAACTAATGCGAAATATTTTCATAAGGGCCTTTTTAGAACTCAAAAACAGAAAAAGACCAAATAAATTAAATTAACCATTGTTGTTATTTGTTTTTTCGCAGTTTTGGTGAAATAAAATTTTAAAAAAATTCTTTTTTCTGATTTGAGGGAAACTAACGCGCACGATAAATCTAATGCGCGCGGGAGCTTTGAGACAAACTATTATTTTTATTTGGCCTTACCTAATATTTTTCAACGATTGACAGTTGCAACATCTATAATTTTTCATTTGTGGGGAACATCGTAACATTTTACAACGAAAGAAATAACATCATTTTGGGAGAAAAATTCCACACATTTAGCCTTTCAGGATATAATTGACCATACAATTGCATCTTAAGAATTCAAAACATCTATACTACTAGGAAGAAATAACACAATTTGTGTCATTCGGAAAACTACCTTACAATTTAGCCTTTTAGGAAATGAACATACAATTTATTCTTGCGGGACAGGCAACATAATGACATTTTCTTAAGAAACAACATTATTTTTTAGAGAAATACCATACAATTTAGCCTTTTCAAAATTAGTGACCATACATTAGCCTTTTTGTAAATTCACATCTAATCCACAATTTTTCATAGCAATATCATGAATAAAAGCCAGCGTATCTATCTTATAATTTTCATGTACAGAAAACATAATAAAATGTCACTACAGCTTTGCCAATAACATCATCTTCAGGGCATGGTTCATAAAATTCATACATTTATATAGTATTACCATTTGGCAAAAACATGACCAAAGTATCATCAAGTATATGCTAAAAAACACACACTGTGCATTCAGTGTTTTAACAATTATGTCATACACTTGAGGAATGGATGGGAACTCAATAACATTTGGTCCTTCTCACAAATTCCTTTCTTTTGCAACCACTTCATAAGCCTCAAGCCAGGTAAATAAGCTGGCCAAACAAACACACTGAATTAAAAGACAAATTAAATTCCTATTTATTTCCACATGAAAGATCTTGTATAAAATACCAGTACAATTATCATGAGTTGTTTTAACAATACTGTAAATAAATTAAGGATTTTTTTTCTGTAAATGGGCACAATGAATCCAACAGAAAATTTGCATCTTTCAAAAATTTTTTTTTTAAAAAATGCAAATTAGAATTAGTACCAAATGTAATTCAGTGTTATTTTTTACAATAGTAAAAAAAAATCAAACAATAATATTTATGAAAATTGGGAACATGATACACCAAGTATATGATAAAGCGTATCATTCATGATATGCCTCCATAAAACGTACACTTCATGAACATTAAAGCAATACTATAAAGTGTTAAAAATGAAGCGCCCCCTGTCACCCATGACTTTTGATTTTTGGGCTTATTTTGGGTAGATATGAATACCCTCCAAACGATTTGGCTCAAAGATGCTTTCTTTTTTTATTATGGTCATTTGTTGAATTAAATTCGGGATCCTAAATTCAATTCCACGTGTGTTAGTATAGGAAAGCATGCATAAGCTTTTTATCCATTTTTTGGTGGCAAAACAATTTTTTTCACAAAATATACTTGCAAACGCCTTTAGATAGTAACATTCCTCCCTTTAATGCTGTTTTTACTATAAACCATTTTTGATCAAAATCTTATAGTATTGCTTTAAGATCTATAGAAATAATAGTAGAACCTTGTAAAGATCCAAATTTGAGAGGGGGTATCAAAAAGTTTTTTAACTTCCTTATATTTGAAGGGCTACAGACCAGTAAATCTATGATAACACTCTCAAAGTTAAGTTGCTTGATACCATAGTAGAAGTTAGTGTCTTTTCTTTCGTTTCTATATATTGATATGATATCAAAATTATGAAAATTGGTCAACAAATGAAGTCAAAATGACGTAATAATACATGGCCGACCTGAAAATGTTGATTTTCAGCAAAATTCAAAATGGGGTTTTTTTGTTCGCAAAAGAATATGCGCTACAATGTCGGTTTATGGACAGGCATTTTAACTGGTAGAATTGTGCTATTTTGCACAGTGACTATGCAAAGATGCCTTAAAGGATCGCATAATAAAATTATGTTCCCGGCTGTATTTCTCTTGAGTGATTTTTAAAACTTTTTGATACCCCTCGTATATGTACTATGAACACCTCTTATAGCCAGCAGGGGACCACTGTCACATATTATCATCATAGGGAACAACAAACCAATACCAAATGTGCAAAGCATGTTCATGGCAAATGTGAGTGGTGCCCCCTGGCATCAAATACTTGATAAACATGATATCAATCGAGTTTCAAATTTACCACAACAGTAATCATTATCAAAATTATCATGTATAATTTCCATGTGCCATGTACATTTATACAGCCCACATTAATTCAAAACAATCCATATTTATCCATCCCAGAATTTGTAATTTATAAAATAGGATGCAAATACTAAATAACATTTTGGTTTTCTGTCTTAGATGTCTAAAATAAGCACAGATTTGTATTGAATAAGTTCAAATTTTAAAATATACTTTGCAAAATGACTGCCGACCAAGAAAAAACACAGTATGTGTATTGCAGAAATGTCGCAAGTTAATTCCTGTTTCCATGGAAAATCCTGCACAAATGAGCAGACGATCAATTCTCTTTTATAGGGCACAAGTATGTGAAAATACAACTTTTTAGCATGGGAATGGGTGTTTATATGAAATACCTGCATTGTTTTATAAATGCACATACTGCGTTTTTTATTATGTGGGGCAGAAGAATTCTTTAATCTATGCAGCAAATTTTTATAATTCTTTTCAACCATAAAATCATCAATATTTAAAGATTTTAAGAATAGAAATCTGTCATTTTTTGGAATAGCATCTTTCTTCCTTCAACCCATAAGTAAACTTTTTAATAATTCAATTCAATTACAAAAGACATATTTTGATTTTCTTAAACCCTATGAGACCAGCTTGCCTATTGGTTAAAATTATTTCTCAATCATTTAATCCACCAATCATTGAAGATGTAATAAAGTTGACTCTTATAGCTAACAGTAATTATCAAAGCCTTGTTATAATTGGCTGTGCATATGAAATATAAATGCTACTCACCAATCAGAGAGGTTTTTAAACAAGCTGTTCTCATATGGTCATATTACTTCAAGTTATCAGTTGTTTATCACATAAAACACATTTTTATGAAAACTTTTTCATTTTTTATATAAAAACATCAACTTAGACCAAGCACGACATTTAATACAACACAAAATCAACACAACATTATGGAATATATTACTATGTTTAAATAAAATATATTTTCAAACATTGGTACGATATGGCATACAGGCGTCAAAATCGTCTGTACACGCTTCACGTTCAAAAAATGACAAAATACATACACTTTTTAAAAGTCTGTGAAGCTTATCATTAAGGTAAGATGTATTTTATAGCAACTCTAGAATACCTACTGAGATGGATACATTTCATACACACAAAAAAATATAGTGCACCGAACTTGCTCTCAGTTTTTTTTTCAATTAAGAATTTTTCAAGTCTTGGATTTTTACATTTCGGTAAGAAACTACTTCCTAAAAAGTATCCAACTACTGCACTAGCAATAAACGCCTCAATCTATACAAAGAACGCCACTACAACACCAACACTACACACAAAGAGCATCATCATATCTAAACAATCTTGCTTAAATTTCTCGGCAAAACATGTCTTTTCAGAGCATCAATGTTAAGTAAAGATTAGTTATAACAAAGTGTGATATAATGATAAATACATTGGTCGATATTATATTTCGTGATTTTTTATTTCGTGTTTGTTGATTGGTTTACGAAATTTGAGAACATTAAAACCTCACGAAAATTTCTGTTTTTACATTATGTGATGGTAAGAAATCAAAATGTCACACTAAAGTGACATTTTGTCACATCTTTGTCATGCTGATATGATACAGATCACAAAATTGACACAGGCAGATGAACTTCCACCATACAACATTTTTGGACTCAACTTCAAATACTTTCAAGTTGAAAAGAATAACGTTTACACTGAGAAAATTTAAGCAAAAAGATTTTGTCTAGGACACATCTAATTTTGCACGACATATAGATCAGAATGATGAGCATATTTTTTACTACTTTTTTTAAATATAACTTTTTCAAGCGACAAAAACATAGACAATTATGTTTTCCTAGCTAATTTTCTACACTTTGGGATAATCAGTAGATGGAATACTTTTTAACATACATATATGAACTTTTACGTATCAATAGTATTCAATCTAGACACAAACTATTTGTCTCTAACAACACGTATTTCAAAAGTTTTAGATCATTGGGCTTCACAACTTAACAAATTACAAAACGTACATTTTTGTCAGTCAATGTGAAAATTACATATCACCATAAACAGTAATGTTCAATACAATTCTTTCGGATTAAACACCGCAGAATTGTTATACTAAATAAATTTGGGGATTTTTAATACCACAGAATTATTATATAATGTTAATTTTTGGAGTTTTATAAACACCTCACAATAAAGACAACCTAATACTATATTCACAAGATATCACAAACTTGAACAACAGCACACTGAGTTGGCAGCAACTACCTAATGCATGGGTCAACTGATAACAAGACCCCACCCTTGTCTTGACAAAACATGTCTTATCTTTGTCACACAAAGGGCGGGTTCTGTAAGTGTTTGACTCGGGCATAAAAAACATTAAACCAAGAAATTCTTGATAACAGCCTGGATACTTTGGCGACAGATTGGGCACGGTTTGCCGCGACGACGCAATTTCTTTGCGCACTGGTAACAGCATACTTGATGGCCTGTTTTGCCGTGAATAATGCTCGCATTTTTGGGTCTTTTAAAACAAAAACCGCAAATATCTGGAACTTTTGTTTGTCCGTCCTGAGAGGTTGTAGGTTCAGCGCTGTTAAAGGCATTAGAATCGATTGCACCTGGAAAGTTGCCACCCCTGCTTAATTGAATGGTAGAGTCCTGTCCACCAAGCAGTCCACTCTCTAGTTCAGAAGCGGAGGAATGTCTGCGCCTCAATGGTGGAGGGGGATCGCCGTGCAGTTGCACGTAGTTATCATTGCACAATTGGGCATCCGGGGATGCTTTCGATAGCTCCGACATCTCCTGGCTTGCACCGATACCAGAATCTTGTCGTTGCATATCCATCTTCATACGCTTCCTTGCTATGGGGTCATTTTCAATAAGATTAAACCGTGATGTCTTCTCATCTTCAAGCTCCGACTCTGCCGATAGTGTATTCGCCGCTGAACAAGTTGCATGCTGGGAGTCTTCACTTCCTACCGACAAACTGCTCTCAAAATGCCCCTGGTGCAAGATACCCCCTCCAGGCTTCGGACCGGCTGATGGACTGTACCCTTCTAAATCTTCACCAAATACGCGTGGCCCTGCATTGCTAGGCGGTGAATTATTCACTACAGCCTTATGTCCAAATGTTGTTTGGCCAAAATTTGCTTGCCCAAATGTAGCTTCACCAAACGCATGCCTAGGGCTACCATTTAAAAGTCCACCTTGCCCAGTATTGAATCCACTTGGAAAACCAGGGCCGCCGAACGTCTTCTGATTTTGCGAATTGGGTGCGCCGCCTTGGCCATTCCCAGCCGACCCACTGCCGCTCTCTTCTCCCGTTTTGACCTGCCGCCCAACTGGCTCTTCTTTATCATCTTCGTTTCCATCTATAAAATCTCCTACACCTTCGTGCTGATCGGGTATGACTTCCAAATTGTTGGTATACTGCCCAACCCTATTCCCAAGAGTCATAAGGTGACCGCTGTCACAAAATTGGATAGGGGGTAGCGTGGCGACACCACCACCGGCGGCCGTTGCGCATTGCATGGACGGGTAGACGTCAGGTTGTGCGCGTCCAGGGAGGATGATGGGAGCGGCCTCTATAGCTTCCAAAGTATCCATTTTTTCCTCCTGACATGTTTGGTTATGCCTCTCTAAGTTGCCTTTTGTTAACTGTGAATGTCTTGATGATGCAATATGACCAGCTGAAATGGAAATAAAAAGAATGTTAAAAAATTGTTTACTTACTTACAATAATGCGTCTGTCGGTTGCAAGCCCTGGTACCAGGAATCCAAGCAGAGCGGGCGACTTAGTGGGGGAGATAACCAGAGCCAAGTGAAACAATCCCAACTATTGCTGGGTACTACCCTGGGTGCCCCAGCACAAAATGTTTGTCACATCCCTGGTGCTGTCCCTGCCCATGCCATTCGGAATTAATTGTCATAACCTAGGTATTGTCCCCGCCTTTTTAGACAATGCAAACAAAAATCCATGCAAGTGTTGCATTTACAAACAATAGGGCCCTGTACTCTGGATTTTTGTTCAAAATGTCCAATAAATTATTGTATGGCCTATAATAGTAGCAACAGGATAAAAGCCCTGGTTACACTTTGGTATGCAGCCCGGTAGCCAAGCGACTATAAGAAGCTTGTCAGAAACTCTTTTTAGTGGCTGCTTTGCTCTTCACAATTGATCATATCCTAAAAACTCGGCGTCACAATTCTTCTGGTGATGCAAATAAACAAACGCAACCGGGACCCTGCAATTCGTGGTCATGTGATTTAATTTCTACAAAGAATTTTGGCAGGGACTTTATCAGTACATTTCAAAAACTTGACAATATTAAATGATTGCTGACCAAAACAGGGCGTGTAATATTCTTAGTTAAATGATGATTTGCGAAAATTAAAACTCTTTTAAGTTTTGTGAGAATATCTATTTACAAAACTCACCAGGAGCGGAATTTGTCCTCCTTAATTCCTTGGCTTGATTGATGAGACGTTCTCGTAGCGTCATCCGCTGCTCGTCGGGAAGCCATCCTTTGCGTAGCGCCCAACATCTGTTACAATACCGATCAACTGGAGGGTTGCGGTTTTGGCACTCGAAGCAGTCCCATTTATCCTGTTGATTCAAGAAAACTTGTGTTATTTGTTTTGATTTGTGCGAAAACTTGTGTTATTTTGTTTTTGATTTTTATGAATTTTTGATGAGTGATGGCTAAAAAGATAACACCCAAAACTTCTTGACGTAGCTTTTGATTGAAACTGTAATTTTCAATTTTTTAACCATAATTATATACAAAGTGACATCTTTCTTTAAAATTGCCCCCTCTGCCGTGCTGCCCCTGATCTGATGACGTATTGGATTTGTATACTCTATGGACGTTCCAAAGTAAAGTTTGTGACCAAAAAAGTGAAAATTTCACTTTTAAAATGTGGCTTCAGCTCCTGGCATAGACATTTTATCCACATATTTGTTGTTGACAATAATGCCCACTGGTGTGACTGATATACTAGTATGTACAGTAGGTGTTTGAAAGAAAAATTAATTGCCAAAATCCTGAATAAAGTCCATGTAACGTTCGGTAACATTTGTGACATCACACGGATATGGTTTTTTGCTCTAAATGATTTAAAAATAAAACTTCTTTTGTTTTGTATTGCACTTTCCACAGGATTTCTTTTAATGCATTGTTTTGCTTGGTTACGTTTGTGACATTTTGGTGTAACTTTTTAGTAACAATTGTGACATTTTTGTTAAAACTTGTGCTCATTCATGCATGTATAGAAAAACTTCACAATTTCAGTTTGGAAAAAGTAACAAACGTATGAGTGAAAACCTGCTGATATGGTCAAATAAAAAAGCTGATATTTTGCTTGAAGTCAAGAAAAGTTTTATTTTCCTTGGAAAGAGCCCTATATTATATCTCCATGGGGAAAGGAAGTAACTTTCAATGTATTGCAATGAACATACTGTGTTTTGACTTTGTTGGGCAGCTTACCTGATCAGATATCTCTGTATCCGTGCTGGAGCTGTCGTCTGCAAATCGAGAGTCGCTACTTCCATCCAATTCAAATACCATCTAAAATGAAAAAAAAAATATCACATATAAACTTTTTTGACCGCATTTAATGATGTCATATTACCCATAAAGGTGGTTTCAGACTAGCTGTCATTGCGGCACACGACATTGCAGCAGACGACCAAACATTTGCAATTTGAGTTGTCGTACTGTAGCATTTGCATATTGCCGCAATGGTCTGTCACAAGAAAAGCTGAATTTATTCCCAACTCAAAATATTGTGTCGTTGCGACTATCACGGCAGGGTAATCAATATATCGTACGACAAGAGATGCGACAAGGTCGAGTTTGCGCACTTTAAAATTTTTGACGTCACGCTAGTCGTACGACCACACGACATGCAAGTCTGAAATCAGCTGAAGGCTTATCTCTACATTACATTACCATATCACTCTGAATGAAAAGACTCGTCTCAGCTCCGTTTGTGACGGAATCAATTCTAACTTCTTTTGACATCAAATAGACCTACACTATTAGATTTTTCTTTCTTCTTGTTTCTAATCAACCAACGTGTATTTTTTGTATCTCATGCTGTCCTGACAACAAGGTTAGGCCTGTTTGATTGGCGTAACCCGACCGACCCTAATTTTACCACCGACCCTAGATATTTTTATTTTTTTGAGCATGGTAAAAAACCTCCAAATCCCAAATTTGATGGGAATCGATTCATGGGAGCCCAAGATATGGCTTGCAGGACATTCAAAATGACAAATAAAAGATGTGTTACAGAAAAAGTGAAGATGTTTTCGTATATGTGCCATATATTTTGTGTTCTTGTATGTGAAACATAGACTTACAAAATTTGAAAAAATTATTAAAATTAAAAAAAAAAATCCGACCTACCTACCCTATTTTTTTTTCTATGTTACGCCAATCAAACAATTAATTTTTATTTTTGGCCTTATTGCAATTCTTAGACCAACTTCCACACTGCACCAACTAATGTGCACTGCATAAATGCACTAGCTCCCGTGAACGGCGTGATGCGCTACTTTAATTATCAATGAAGGATCATCCATAGATTTACAGGCCTGATTCAAAACTTGCCGCCATTTTTATTCCAGCATGGAGACAAAATTGAGGGTATTCGAGTTTTTGCCGATGATGCATCACATCTTGTCATAATGTGCGAATATTCAAACCACGCACACATGCTTTGCATGCATGCCTGTGTATCATTCACTTAAGTATAAGTTGCATGGTTTGACTCTACGCGCACTCGAATTTCTGCACTCAGGGTTGAATGTGACAGGATCCGAGTGGACCCGAATTTAAGCTCCGTGACTGACGACACCATTACATGGGCCGGTATACAAAGTCCGGTATCTCCCCTGTAAATCTATGGGATCATCACAAATCAATAATCAATATGCTCCTTATAAGGAGATATGATGAGTTATTGAATTGATCCAGTCTAAAATCAAATGAGCTATGAATAATTTACCTCTGTTTCACTACTGCTATCATCCGCGGACCCGTTGCTAGCAAAACCTTCGCTTGAATCACCGACAGAGTACTCTATTTCAAACTCAGAGACTTCCTGCTCCACAAACCACAAGTCATCAGATGAATCGGCCACCACAACGGTCTCATAATCCTGAAATTGGCAATTACAAACTCTGGTTACTTTCACATGCATTTTCAAAAATATAGATGATTTAATTTAGATAAAAAGAACATACAAGTTTATTCAATACTTGATCAAGAATATTTCAATCAGGAATTCAGTTCATGATTTTGTGTAAAGCAATGATCTCGAGTATACAGCAATGGACCCTTTCAAAATCCATTCCTAACCCACTGTCCTGTCCCATTAGCACCATCTCTTACCTGAACAGAGTTTCTCTCTGCTAGGTGACTTAGTCTCTTCACCAGGCCTGTAGTGGACCCTAACCCACCGTCCTGTCCTATTATCACCATCTCTTACCTGAACACTGAGTCTCTCACTGCTAAGTGACTTAGTCTCTTCACCAGGCCTGTAGTGGACCCTAACCCACTCTCCAGTCTCGCTTGCATCGTCACTCTTGTTAGCTTTACTGTAATCTGATGAATCTGATGGCTGTCTGGTTTTGGTCGCTGGATGGGTAAAATAGAAAGGCAAAATTAGTGCACTGTTGCTTCATGGTGGGACTTATGATGTAATTAAGCACTGAAAGGGTTAATGTTCTCATCCTTACTCATAGGTCTGCACCGTTTCAAATAATACTATGGAGATATCATAATAAAGGCAAATCAAAAATTGATTGGACAATGTCAACAGAAATCCAGGGTTTAGGTTACATTTACAAATGATGCTGCCCTGTACGATAGATTTTTGTTTTCACTGTCCAATAAACTTTTGTTTTTCCTAATATAGGGTTCACCAGGTAACAGGTTTTCTTAAACCATATCACAAGTAAAAATGCAGTATGTGCATTAATAAAGCATAGGAGATACCTCCTATAAACATAAAATTTATATTCAATCCCATGCTAAAGATGTGTATATACACATGTTTGATGTAGTAGATACTGCCTTATGTTATGAAAAAGAATCAATCGTCTGCTCATTTGTGCAGGATTTCACCAAGTGAAAAGGAAGTAACTTGCAATACATCTGCAATACACATACTACGTTTTTACTTTGTTTAAACTTACTCCTTTTTCCTGGTGGCTTGCTACTTTGAGGTGTTTCCAAAGCGGTTGACGACGCAGTCGACGGACCTTCCTGGCAGGGATCAACATCTAAACTAACGCTGCGGAATAAATTAGCAACGTTTGCTGTCGCATTTGTCACATCCTCCGCAGTATCCATGACAACGGGAATACTTGTACTGCTACTCAATGGATTTGGGGCCAGCGAGGGCGCTGTCACAGGTTCTTCTACGACTGTCGGAGCAACAAACGTATGGAGTGCTGGAGGGGCCGTCATAGGGACATCTAAGCCAATAGGTACCAAGGGATTACGCTTGGACACGGGCGCTGGTTTGACCCCATTGCCGTCTGCGCTGTCCATCGGTTCAGTCACGGTAGAGGGCGGTGTTTCAGTCAGTTGCTCCAGCCCAGAGGATTGCTTGCTTGGTAAGACAATGCTTGGGATTTGTCCCTTTAATAAAAAGTACATTTTTGTTTTATTAATTAAAGTTTATACCTCGGCTTTTTGTTTAGATCAATGTGATTTATTTATCAGAATGTACCAACAAGGGATACAAAATTCTAACAAAATGTGACCCATTAGGCCAAAGAAAACAAGAACTCTGTCTCAGCTTCCCGCGCGCAGAGGGTTAATAATTCCAATTCTACCGCATTTCTTTTTTTTTTTTAGGTTTTCAGGAGATTTTTTGCTTTTTTATTTATTTTTTACATCGAGAGAAGAAAAAAAGGGAATAAATTTGGCTGCAAAGCGGGCGAAAAAAAATAGTGACCTAAAAACGTATCAAAAAAAAGATTTCCACGTGCGCGTAGCCTTATTGACTAAAAAAACCGTGTAGCACTTAGGGTTTTGGGCCTAAGAAACCTGAGACAGAGTTTTTTTGCCTTATATCTATTATAGGTACCTTAACATTTTAAAGCATTGAATTAAAAGCTATGGGACATTGAAGGTTTAAAAATTGTGTCTGAAGAAGTTGAATTTCTTATTTTATCAGAAACATATCCTTTGACGTATAGAATAATTTCAATTGGGTTCCAAGATAAAAATCCCCTCCCCATTTAAAGTTTTAGATAGTACACAAACTTTAAACACAATTTCCTAAAAATCTATCATTTTGAGAATCAGCTACAGGTCGTAAACAGATTTGACTGTAACTTAACTTTTTTGGACTTAATGGTTACCCTGAAAAAATCAAGTACAATTCTAGTATGATATTCCTAAGGTGCACTTTTGAAACATTTGTACTAGAATTGTACTAAAATTGTACTACAATGGTGTTCCAAATGTGCACCTGTGGAAAAGCGTGCCGAAATTGTACTTGATTTTTACCAGAGTATAATATATACTATGTGAAGCATTTACCTCATTGAAGTGTCGTTGAGATAAAGTAAAATAATTCTTCCTATCTTCAACTTCACCAGTGAGACCTGGAATGGTAGAAAAATTAGAGAAATTGTTTAGAATTAACAATTATTTCTAAAAATAAAACACTTGATTTCAAAACATGTCATACTGTGTTTTATTTCAATCAATTTGGTGTTGTTTCAAAAAATACAGGGATGTAAATGCTTAAATGTTTAAAAGCTAGAAGTGAAAGATAGCCTGAAAATGGTGTAAAAATGTCCATAAATAGGATAAAAATAAACAGCGTAAATTTTGACAACAGATGGGCCTGAATTCAGGCAGTTGCATCCCTGATAATAATTGGTACATAGTTGTTGGATTTAACAAGCAATTTATTTAATATTATTAAACAGTTTTGGTACATAGTGTGCAAGAAGTGATTTTCCCCCGGGGGCCAGTCAAGTATAATGTTGTAGACATATCGTGACCACAAGTTTTCAAAATAACCCCTAAGGGACGCACCATTAGACTTCAAGGGGGGAGCAGGAAGTTTTTTGAAAAAAAAAACTTGACCCACCTAAAGGTGAAAAAAAAAAACTTGACCCACACACAGGAGAAAAAAAAAACTTTACCACTTGACCCACTGGGGAATGGAAACTTGCCCCATCTACAACTAAAAATAAAAAAACTTTGCCTCATCAGACACTAAAAAAAAAAAACCTTTCCCTGCCAGGCTGGAGAAAAAAACAAACTTGTCCTAACCCAAACTTCCTGCTCCCCCCCTTGAAGTCTAATGGTGCGTCACTAAGATGAAAAAAACAAACGTTTTACGGGCATGAACAACCCTAGATTTGCGATTTTGCGATTTTTTTTTTTTTTTAATTCAAAATCATGTTAAATCAGCTGTTTTTTTTGGCCAAAATTTATCAATTTTGGTTAATGCTTTTCAAGAAAATTCTTTGTAGAAATTTTTAATTTTTTCTTATAATTTTTGGGGATTTTGGAGTTGTTCTGGGCAAAAATATAAAAAAAAATAGGGGAAACAAAACGCACGACCGACTTGGAAGGTCCATCCGCACGTAAAATAGGGGTTGTTTTTTTTGTCACCTAAAGGGCAATTTTTTTTCTGAAGCGAAAATATACCCTTTGTCCCCTATTCACACCATAAATGGGGATTTTACGGATACCGTATTCACACTAGGGTTTGAAAAAGTACCCTATTTCTTGAATGGCTGTTTATGATACCCTAAATGGTGTCACCTGAATCACCCTTCATTTCTTAAAAACAACCCTAATTCACCTTTTTCTTGGTTACGCTATGCCTGCAACCCCCCAGGTGATTTTCAGTTTAAAAAGATGCATGAAGTGGTTTATAAGGATTCATGTTGATATCACATTGATAATGGCAGCACCCCCGAGTCAGGCAGTATTTATAATAGAAACATTAAAAACACCTCATAGTTTTGTCTTACTGTTTTATACAGCATATATGTCATCAAAAACTAACACATTATTATTCATATAACTTGTGATCATCCAATCAACATTCAACACAACACATATCCCCTATGCGCATTGGCAGCGTACAAATGTCGGCAACACAAATCATATCGGGGTCATATAAGGGACAGCTGTATTGAATACAAGTAATTGAACTAAACCACCTGGGATGAGGCTGTGGAACCGATCAACAAAAGCACACAATAGACAAGCTTGGACATGAATTTGCCAACCATTTTGATTTAGTAACGCTACCAAAATAGCCTCATACCCAAGGAAGCAAATCACAATCTTACAAAAATCTATGTAACTATTTTCCACCCCAAGATTTCAGGGGATGATATTTTGTACAACTAAGATAAAACAAAATCAGTCCGCGTTGTGCAACTATGGTGAAGATGAACTTTACCTTCGAAGGGTGTGATATTTCAATAACTTGGTTTGATATATAGCTTCTTTAAAACTCTATCTCAAAATCAAAAGCTTAGCTATCCCATTAATTGATTTTACCCCTCCTTTTCCCATGAGAACTGGGATGAGAACTGATACCTCATTGGTCAAATTAAATTGTCTGCCATTCTCATCACAGATATCGTAAGTTTTAATTTTTTTGAAGTTCCTCTTTTCAAAGCCTTGTTGTTATTGGCTGCATAAATGAAGATTTCTAAACCAACCACTCAGGGTCACTGTTATATTCTGTATTTGTGAAAGCGTTATAATGATTGGATCCACCGATGGGAATTTCATATTATGAGCCAATCACGATTACTGTTAAATGACCGGCACTGCTAATGAATGAATTCTCATTCACAGGACATCATTTTGCAAATTTAAATTCGATAGAGAACTTTCATGTGCCTCATAATGCACGCTTAAATTGCCGTAAATACGGGTGTTCTGCGCAATCTACCATATATTGTGCGCATGAAAGTACATTTTGTTTACATTGGCTACGAAAGGCTGTGTCAACATTACGACTTTTCTTATACTTGTTTTTCTAAAAATGGGATTGAAATTTTTAAACTAGAATGGCCCATTTGTGATTCATAAGAAATACAAAATGTGTGAGATTCTAACAAGCCTTGTTGAAATTGAAAATAAGACACAACATAACACAGTAAAATAAAACACATCTTGCCATGAACCATTGTCTTCTATTTAGGACATACTCCTATGAATACTAAATATACCCAGAACTTTTTAGTCAAAGCTGAATACAATTTAGATTCTTTCTTCTTGATGAAACAAGTTCATACATGAAAATTTGTCGAAAGAAGTGTGTTAACAAATGCGGTGCGGGGGGGGGGGGTGGTCAGTGGGGGGGGGGGGGGGGATGGCTAAATGGCGAGTTATGAAAATGACGAGTTGTAGTTTGGCGAGTTGTGAGTTGTAGTTTGGCGAGTTGTGAGTTGAGTTAGAGATGGAGAGTTACAACTTGAGGTGGTGAGTTGGAACAGAGATGCTTGTAACTCGCCACCTCTTGTAACTCACCCATCTCTTTGTCATAACTTGCCATGTACCAATTTTCAACTCGACATACAACTCACCAAACTACAACTCGACATTTTCACAACTTGCTACTTAGACAATCTTGCAATGTGGTAAGGGGAAACAAGTATTATGCCAAAACCTACATGTTCCTTATTAATATTTTGACATGTATCTATGATATGATGCCAATCAGTGTAGATATGGGAAATGAGTTACAAGTAGGGTTTGCCATGTGATGGTTCAAGAAAGTATTTGGGTAAATCAGTCAATTGACACCTTCATTTTACTTATTTTTAATGGTTAATTACTTGGTAAGTCTCCAATTCAGAAGTTTCATCGAGTTGGAAAGGTTTTCCTTATAACCACAACACATCTCAGTCAATGTTCTAATAAAGTTTGCCTCTACTGAAGGAATTGGAACTATTATATTAATGAGAAAGTGCGCAAATGCAGATTTCAAGGGGCCCTGACAATTTAACCAAATAGGGTGACGAGTTATGCAAACTCAAATTAACTTGCAGATAACTCGAGCTCAACTTAGGTATACTCAACATAGATACAAAAATTATCAAAATCATTTAGAAGCTTGTACAAAAAATATCAAGATCATATTTCTTGTCAAGACCCAATTTTTTAAATTCCGAGTCAAAAATTCCTCATCATTAATTTCCAGGCTACTCCTTGCTTGTTGATAATTTATGCAAATATATGCCAATTTTATGCAAATAACTCACCTGGAAGGGTGGTGCCCTTCTGGACGACTGTCATGTTATCGAAGAGTAATTTCCTACAAAAAGATGAAAAACAAACTGATGTCAGTCATCGATAATTTAATGTGAATAAGATCACTATTGTACCAACCCAAACCTAATCTGCAATTAAAAGTTACAGTGTATCGACGAAAACCTAGATTTAATGTTAGCGTAAATGACTAAAGCCTGAAAATAATACTACAGAAAATGTATAAAATAGTCACCATACATCTTGTTGATATAACAAGAAAGTCAGCAATGTTAAGTACCAATTCTGCATTTTAAATTATCAATATTTGAGTGATTAAAAAATGGCCAATAATGCCACAATGTTAGTTAGATATCAGTACAAACTGTATGCCTATTACTCTGCTAACCTGTGTAGTGTAAGAATTCAGACTCTGTTACAAGATCCAAAGCATATCCCTTCTACAACATTGTGGGACTGATGTTTTTGTATCATGTAAGAGACTAGCAATGATTGATTAGGATTAAGACCAAATCACTATGTATCAATATATTTTGCATGAATCTTTCATGATTTTGTAGCTATGAGTGTCATTCTGGTTCCAAATAGGCAACAGCAAGTTTCATATATCCAAAACGCAAACAGAAAATTCCTGTTTTAAGGAAACAATGTTATTAGTGATCCATCAATCCTAAAACCTCATAATGTTCTATAAGTGCACAATAAATGAGCTAATAATTTACCTTTTTAAGCATTTTTACATGCAAAAGTCAAACTTGGAAGGATCATTTGATTTAAAATATCAAAAATGATCAACAAATAAAGTGATCACCAAATTAAGTGATCAAAATTTCAAAAAGTGATCTTTATATTCTGAGCCTATTCAACTGCAGAGAATAGCATATATTGATAAAATAAAACAAAGAGATTGGTACTTTACATTCACAACTCTATTGGTTACACAGCAAAGATGAGCCGGGCAGAAACGGCGAGTACTTTTGTCTCAAAATAACAATCAAAATACCATTTTATCTTTATAAAAAGAGAAGTCAAATTGCTTTCTTTTCAAAATCGAAACTCCCCCTTTTATTTTTAATGTTTATTATTTGTTAGGGCTGTTTTCCTCTTTTTCTATTAAAACCTGTTATTTAGGTATAAATTACTCATTTATATGCCTGGTAGTTTGATTGTTAATTTTATCCTGTAAATCCACTTTAATTATCTCATATAAAATTACATCAGCTTACAAAAAATACGAATATCTTGAAAAATAACAATAATCTTTTCAACCCATACATATCGAATATCGAAAAAGTTTATTTACACGTAATAGACAAGGTTCAGTATTTGATCAATAAGGCCAATATAAAATATTTGTTGTTTCCTGTAAGACTGACTCTAAAAAAATCATGAAAAATAAATGATTTTATTTTTACTAATTATTTCACCGATTGATATTTGTCTCACAGTGTATATTGAATTATCTATCTGTTTTTGTAAAATAAAATTATGTCCCTAACTACACCCTTATTTTGCCAACATGCAACAGGAAACAAACAATATTTTTTGCTTGGCCTGAATCACTCTTTATCAGTTTATTTCTACAATCCCTCGTGCTTTTGTTTTTAGATGTATAAAATATGACCATAATATTAAAAGATCATTTGGAAACACTACTGTCCTTAGATCATGTGATCTGTAGATCAGCACAGACTTAGATCAGCAGTCATAGATTCAAAATGTCATAATTTATTATTACTATTTTATCAATAAAAGTTTGAAACATGGGAAAATCTAAATTTCTTGCATTTAAACAACCTTAAAACATCACCTGAATCAAATGAAAGATCAATAAAATTAGAAGAAAATTACTGATTTCAAGAGGAATTTGATCAAATACTGTGTACAAAGATGGAAAAATCAAGCATTTCATTACAATCACAATTAATTACAGCGTACAGAGACGATCAAATGGTGGACATCTTCATTAAATGTTGACGATTATAAACGACGAATACCGTTTCGATCCAAACATTCGTATCTTCAGCGATGAATAAAACGACTAAATAAGCGTTTTCGACGAATTAAATAAATGGTTAGTATGGAAAAGGAAATGGGATTGAGAATGATTCGTTATGAAAGTTGTTTGGTTAGTAAATGGCGACGAAAATTTATGCGAAAATTATGATTAATACAAGTGGAAAATTCAATACTTGTTCAGTTCGCAGTGCACTGATACTGTATATTTTGTTGTATTCTCGGTTGCAAATCATATGTCGACTTCAAAAAATGATGTTGACCACAAATATGACCTTTGATCCCTAGTCTTTCTTTTCTTTGTCATCATTCATTGTTTCAAAAAAATCCAACACTTTCGTCTTGGGTGTACAATGCTGTGGAAGAAAAGAGTTTATAAAACAAAAAAAAAACACAATAAAGCAACTATATATATGTATGTACATGAGTATTTTCTCATTGTAAATTGCTTAAGAATTGCTTTTAACCACAATTCTAAGAAATTAAGAATGAGATATCTGTGAATCACTAAAACAAAAATGGTGATTAAAGTTTAGAAAGAGTACCAATCAATAAATGAATGTCCTATATCAGATTTGAAATCCATATCATAGGGTACCATGCTCTTTTCCAGATTTCAGAATGTAATTCATAATTTAGACACTAATAACTGAGCACCATCTTTATTGAGGTCATTGTTTAAAATTGGAGTTTGTTTTGGGCCAAGGTGCTTCTACTGAAGAAAAGTACAGAGGCACAAAACAAACACCTCTAATTTTAAACAATTTAACTGAAAAAGATGGTGCAAAGTTACACTGATTTTGACCAAAACCGGGTGATAATCATAGTTTTATTTAGCTTGTTACTTTGTTATCCGCTAAAGACATCAGATCAGTCCAGGCACAGTGATTCCATGAACAACTGAACATTGCATTTAGTTAAAAGCGATCTCTGCGATGTCATTGCATGCGCGCAGTGTATGCGCTATTATTGTGAACACTGCGCACACACAAGTCATTGTTACCTGATAATAACTGCGCAGTTGTTTGCGTAAAACAAGAAATAACCTTATAAGATTGGATCTTACTATCATGTAGGTTTTTATTAATTTAAAGCAGTGCTTTTCAACTAATTCGGCACTAGTACTGATTTGTGCTTCCGAGTCTCTTCCTCTCAAAAAAGAAAATACATTAGAAATTTGCTGTGAAGGAGGCACATTTGGCGATTCTCCCATACTATTTTATTATTTGTGAGGCGCTTTGTAAAGTTTTCTTTACGGTTTTCATATTGCCATGTTTTCTATACATCTAAGTTATATACACATTTCATTCATATCAGGTTACAAACTTTACATCCGAAGTTTGGGATTAGAAAAACAAAACATGTTAATGTCTGGTAATTTGTGATAGATTATTACAACATAATGCAACAAATTACAAAACAGCTCCATATTTTGAATAAATATTGTATTACAAAGAAGTCCTATTTGAACTTTGCAACCCAATTATTAAGTGTATTGACCAATAGGAAATGATTCAAGACAATTTGGGTCCATAATGTTACAAATAACCCAGTTTTTGTTGCAAAAATGGTTAATTGTGAACCAATCAATTCATTTTAAGGTCCTTTAACAATTTACAAATATAATTGTTTAAATTTCGTAAAGATGACATGATTGGTCAATATGAACTATTTTTGCTGTTAAGATGATTGATAAATTTGGCTGCATCTTTGTATTGTGCTTTCTTCATGAGACAGTGAGAAATAGGATATGAAGCAGAGACTGATTAAGAGTTTGGTTTTTACATAAACTTATGTCAAACAAGAGATGATATTGTGTGTATCCCATCATGCATTGCGTCCTATATTCAAATTTTGTACAGGAATTCAGGCAAGTAGTTAGTGATGAAACATGCCAAAAATACATGAGTACAACAATTACTTTGATTTAGTGTCACTTTATCACTAACAATTCACATAATTGTCTGTACAAATAATCCCATAGGCAGCAATGCATGATGGGATAGTGGTATCTTCTCTTGGTGCACACTAACAACTAAGGGTTAATTAACTTGCTGCACCCTGAATTGAGCCAACGGCTAGGCTTCTTCATAAGGCCAAAAAAAAAATATTGTTTGGTTGCCCTCCACAGCTTTTTTCAGAGAGGGTCGGTCGGTTTTTTTTTCATTACTCCTCCACGGACCACTAGGTCGATCGGCAACTCCAGCCTTCACAACTTCCCCTGTGACATCCAAATCAAAACAATCATACCTCTTGTAGTGTTTTGGGACTTCCTAGAAACATTTTGAGGGTTGAATATGGAAAAAAGCAAAACTCTAACATTGTTTTTTGTACTTTTCGGTATAAGTTTTGCATATTTTTGAGAAAAAAAAATATTTTTCAATAAAAAAAAATTTGGGTCGGGCTGAAAAATAGGGTCGGTCGGTGGAGGGCAACCAAACAATTTTTTTTTTTTGGCCTAATGTAGCTTTCTCAAACCAATATTGTGAAATACCCATATGACATCACTGTTTTTCTTGGTGACTTAAAAATCAGCTGATGACACAAAATAAGAAAGTTGATTGGCCTACTGTGGCTTTTATAGTTTAGAGCTAATACTTGAGGAAATTTAATGGTATTTGTGAAATAGGCTATCTCAAAGAAGCTTTTGATCAATTGGTGAGAAACCTTCAACAAAAGCTACAAAATCACCCAGATGTTTTAAAACCTGATTTCAAAACACAAACAAAAATGATGCAGCAAAATTTATCACTATAGGCCAAACAATTAATTTATTGGACAGTGAAAACAAAAACATACGAGTTCAGGGCCCTATTCTTTGTAAATGCAACCCTGCCGTGGATTTTTGTTTCATTTGTCCAATAAATTTATGTTTTGCCTATAATGCTAGCTTTACACTGACCACTAATTCTTAAGATTTCCTATATTCATATCAATTTTCAAGAGTCTGTGTTCAAATCATGATGAGTTTTGGGGTCGTGAATTTAGAAAAATGGGGAAATCAACCTAAGAGAAATTCAAATCATGATGTGTGTTGAGGTCGTGAATTTAAAAAAAAACATGGGAATCAACCTAAGAGAAATTCAAATCATAATGTGTGTTGGGGTTGTGAATTTAGAAAAAAAAAAAAGGGAATCAACCCTGTTCTATGCTGCGAAGGTAACAGACTCGTGGGGAAGGAGGTGTGATGATCCACTCAGAGCAAATTATGGAGTCTGGGCAAATCACTTAGAAAGAGAGATTGGTATACAACTTGTGAAAACAGTCCCACCCCTTTACTGTTTTTTACAAGAGAAGAAGATATCTATGGGAAATTTTATACAGGAAGTCATATGAGTAGTTAGTAGTGAAACATACCCAAAACGCACGATTACAAGTATCTTTGATTTATGGACATTTTATCACTAACTACTCACTTAATTCCTATACAAGCAATCCCATAGGAAGCAATGCATGATGGGATACACAAAACATCTTCTCTTGTTTTTACCATCCTGATTCCAATAAGTTGCTTTAGATCATCACAATTTGATCTCTTTACCCCATTCACTCGTCACAATTTGACATGACTCCATCAAATCTTCTTGATCATAGGAGCTTGTAGGATTCGTGGTCCAATGTAAACCCAGCATTACGAGTGGATGTTCAATAAATTTGAGGCATTAGGTAGGAGACATTAAGTTATGCAATTTTTATTTACATTATGTGTAGTTCAGTTTAATTGACGAATATCTGGAGAGTTTCAAGTAAATATCTGATTGATTTTTTTTATTTGACAGAACCTTAGAATCTTGTCTGTTAGAGGTTTCTGAGAGCGGATTTCTGAAGAAACAACAAACAAAACTCAAGCAATATGCAATGACCTTCTCTCTCAGGCTCTACACTTAAATAATTTCAACAAAGATAATGTGCAGGGATGCTAGTGGTCAGCAACAATTTTGCAGGAAAATGATTGAAAATTGACTTTCGCATAATAAATCCTGTTGAGTAAATTACAGGAAATGACTTGAAAATCAATCAAATTGTAGGAATTCCTGTAATTACAGGAAAACTAACATTCCCTGAAGTCTCAAGTTTCTGTAAAATAAAAAAAAACAGATTTTTACTCTAACCTTTCCAAATATTCATCCATTAAATTGAACTACATAACATATAAATGATAATGACATAGCTTATCTCTCTCTACCTCAGGCCACAAACTTATTGAACACCCCTTGTATTTTATAGAACTAATCCAGAGGGCGCACTTACTTGGCCTCTTTGATGGTGAACATATCCACATTGAAGACTTTTCCAAGAGGGTCATTTTTGCAGTAAACTTTCTTGGGATCCTGTAGATCATACAGCTGTCTACTGCTAATGTATTTGATGAGGAACGAAAGCACCTGTAACGAGAAATATACAATAAGACCTGAAACAAAATCTTACAAAAAAGAGCTGGAAAAAAAAACCATTAAAATCTTGTACCGAAGAGTTTAAATTTGACTGATTTATCAAGAAAAAGAGATAAAATATGAAAGAGCTGAAATCGGCTGAAAAGCTGTTAAGTTTTGAATCTGTTCAATGACTGTAAAGGTCATTTCAGAGAGTCTGTCACTGCAAAGTTACGATGACAACAAAAATTTGAAGCATGCAATCTCAAACTAAGATGTTCTTGAAAAAAATGTGCGACAAGCAAGACCAGCACATATTAATTTTTTGTCGTTATTAATGCTTAAATCTATTATTGGTAGTTATTTATCAAATAGCCCGTCCTGTGGAGCAAAGCCTACAATTATTGATCCTGGCTTCTCAAGGCGTGTATTTAGGCCTATGGTGTTTGTGCTTGTACCCTCATTGTGTCGTTCATGAATTTGCAAGAATTTAATTTTGAGGTATTTTTTAAAATGAACCGTTCTTTGCAAATTTGGTGTCGCTTGTTGCCGAATTTGATCCAATTCGACTTTCAATTGATGAGACAAAAATCATCAGAAAAACATTAATTTAATTCATTTTCAGGGATGTGGAAATCATGGGTAGGAACTTTTGACACATAGTTTTAATAATGATGCATGCATATTTGGGTTTGAGATTGAGGCTATCCTTGCAAATGGTGGATTATGCCAAGAGTGAACATAACATAATTGAAAATTTATAGAATATTTAACAAACAAATTATTGCTCACCTCTCGTGCTGTGAAGATGGACTTCTCTGCTCCGACTGTTACAAGTATTTTCATGAACTCTGGGGTTGGAGTGACCTGAAAAGAAAGAACAAGAAAAATATAGAACCAATATTTATAATTTTAAAAATAGATTGGAATAAAAACCACAGAAATTATACTAGAGAAACGATGTTGCCGCCATATTGTTGTCACTCATAGAACAGAGTTATCACTGTATGCACGACATGCTTTAGAAAGGGTGAGCTAGAAAAATCCAGAAATTGTCAAAAGGGCAGGGTTCAGAGAATTTCAAATCTAAAGGGTGCCTTGATAAAAAGGGTGGGTCTGAAATAAAAAGGGTGACTAAAATTGGAATTATGGTGAGGAGATCTGAGAATCAGAATAGTGATATAAAATATTGTTGTTGCCATTTATTTTTTCCACATTGCTGAACTAGGCTTAATTAAAGAACCAAAAAGGGATGAATTCAGTAAAAGGGTGGTTGAGAGAACTTGAAGTATAAAGGGTATCTGGATGAAAAGGGTGGGGTTGAAAAAAAAAGGGCGGGGTTCAAGCACCACCACATACAGTGATTATTGTTCCTATATCCAGCCAGATTGAAATGAAGAATTAGGACTAAGGGCATCCATATACATATTTTTCTCTAAATTTGTATTATCATGGTGTGAATGCACAAAATAGACACAAGCACTTTCCTATACATGTGGAATTAATTTCATAATTGTTAATTTAATTCAACAAATGGCCATAACTGAACAAGTATGCAACTTAGAGTACTTTACCAATAAATTTTTAAAAAGCCCCTGTTCCTCCCTTTTGTCAAAAATCCAGATGAGAAAATATAAAATTTTATTTACTTGGCCTTATAAAAATAGCATTCTATTTTAAACAATTGAGGTAAATTTATAATGTCATGTCTATGCATCATCTATGTAAATACACATTGAGTGAGTATGTTCAGTCCCGTCTTTGTGCTTGTGATACTTATGCATAGATGCATGCATATCATTACACCACATACAAGACCAGCTCACTAGCAAAGATGTACTCAAAGAAAAAGTTGAACTACATAACATATAAATGAAAATGGCATA
>JXSR01S008801.1:23583-36560 GCA_000969725.1 Ophiothrix spiculata
ATGATATTTGAAGGACCTATTTGTGACGCAAGGCCGTATAGAATAGAAGCCCTTTTACATATGTATTATTACATGTGTAAGTAGGCAAAAACTTGCTGCTTTCATGACGTTCCACTGTCTCGCTCACGAAAAAGAACTGTAGTCGTAAATTTGATGCACATGCATAATACCAGCCTCAATTCAAAGACGTAAATTCATTCCTTCAAAACAATATGTTGACTTTGTCAAAACCAATCATATTTTTAAAATTAAATAATTTTTACACAAGATGTTCTTTATGCAAAGGTAATACATCAAACTACCAAGAGGAGATAGCCAGTTTGTATTTATATCGGCATAATCATAAATGTCTGTGAATGTATATTTGAATTTAAAGTTTTTTGACTAGTACTGGTTTATACTTTTTAAACAGAGTGCAGGATTTGGTTTTTTAACCCTCCAAACGATGTTGCTTAAAAATACTTACTTTTTCTGTTATGGCCGTTTTTTACATTTAATTTTGAATTACATCGGTATTAGGAAAGCAAATACACCTACATATTTATCTATTTATTTATTTATTTATTTTTTGGACACGTTTTTCACAATAAACACTTGAATATGTTCTTTGTTTCTTTGTACTCTAAACCATTTTGGTCAAAATGTTACGGTATTTCTTATGGCAAATTATACTTAGGCTTTAATATGTCAATGTTGTTCAGTATTGTATCTCTTCTACTTTATAATTACATACATATTTATAACTGCTTTCTTTTACATAATTGTTGGTTCTAGTACATTATTACATTCACTATGCACTGTAACAGTTAATTCAATATGTGTGTATATTTCTTAATTTCAACTGTTCAAAAAGAAGACTAAGCTATTATAAATCTTATCAATTCAAATTAATATGCCCTTGCTGGACTTATAATGACCTTTTAACAAAATGTTAAATGAATTTGATAAACATTAGTTTCTATACTGATGAAAACTACTTTCCATGCTGACGAAAAAAATCGTGTATTTTCCTGTACAAGCAATAGCATGCCCTTCCATGCTCTTGCAACTCCTGTTTCTAGAACTGTTTCCACAGGTCGGACATTTATCCACACAGCAGTACCATGGGCGTCGTTTCATTTTGAAGAGTGGGGGCCAGGGGGCGGAGCCCGGCGGTTGTTCAGTGGGCAGAACCCATTGGTGGGGATCAGGGGGAAGCCCACTGAAGCCCTAGCGTTTTTTTGCATTCTAAGGGTGTTCCTATCACGTATTTTTGTGGGTTTTTTCATGAAGGGACTGATGATATACAGCTTTTTGCACTTAAATCCCCTGATATTCCGCAGGACTGTACACACACACACACCCTTACCCACGAGTTCAAAACCGTGGGGCCATTTGATATTGTGTCCCCCACCCTTCAAAACGTGAGGGGGAAGTGTCCCCCTGTCCCCTCCCCCCTGACATTACCGAGAATGGAGTTACATCCTTCAAGAGGAGAGCAGAGGTGGTTTTCAGGATATCCCACAATGCATTATTCTGATACACTGATGTATAATAGGCAATAATGGTTTTCTGGACAAGGGGCTATTAGGAATTTGAGAATTTCATTGAATAGTACTCATTCATATCTTTCCAGGGATGTGTTTCTTTTCACACTAGCCCAGTGTTAACCCACATTACTGACACCTCAAATACGTCAGAAACATGTACATAAGTATAGGAGTTGAATTGGATTTGCAGGCATATTGTACAATCAGTGTATCAGAATAATGCATTGTGGGATATCCTGAAAACCACCTCTGAGAGGAGAGTGAATTTGTACCTTATGTCATGTGTATGTGGCTGCACCCCTGCACAACAGTTCTCTTCTTCTTGCTGTGAACCACTGATTAGGCCACGGAGATTACTATATAGTGCCGAACAGTTTATGATAGTCTTTCAATTTTGTTCGCCATGGGTTATTGTTCACTTCAGCATTTTATAAAAAATACACATATCTGTAATATACATATATGTTATTATGTTTGAGTCAAATAAACTACATTTACTTATTTTTGTACTATCAACGTTCGACGTACATGTATAGGTGCCTTTACATCCTAGTAGAAAATGTTCAATTAACTTGTCATTTTATCAAGCAACTTTTTAAACAATTCTTGAATATATTACAAATAGAGTCAATTTCTGAATAGCGATCTAGATATTTATTGAGCACAGTTTCTGACACGTTATCTAATGTGCAACCTGTGATCTCAAGGCATGCCTTAGAATGTGCATTTTGAGATGATACATGTATTCTCAAAATGGTATTTTCTGAATTGACGATGGAATCAGATGTTGGCGAGTTATATAACCAGATAAAGATACAGATACTGATTGCCAGAAAGAAACCGGCAACAAAATCTTTGATCTTATCATTGAAATCGCGTTTACTGTTCATTTTCCCGTTCGTTTCTTTTTGTTTACAATAACATTCATTTCTGTTCTCGTTGTCAGTGTGTCCCCTTTCTTCGTCGTCTTTTTTCTGCACTTTGTCTTCATGAGTATTTTTCAACCGATCCATTAACATGGTTGTTAAAAACATACCGGTACTGTAGAATTGAAAAGAAACATTTAAGAAATTGATTATGAAATTAACAATTTTGATATGATAAATGTGTTAATGTTTTCACATGCATGAGGATTTTCATATTTTTGAAAACAGCTTTTTTTTTTATTAACTTCATTGAAAATGGGTGCAGACGTTCGACCAAATCCCCTTGTTTACCCAAAGAACTGCATGAGACTGGAAAATGTAGACAATCATCATACTGACTCGCTGCGTCTATTCCACACTCTTAGAAAGCCAGGATCAAATATGAGACAAAAAGGATCAATTTTGATCCTTTTTAGGTATCAAATATGAGCTTACCCTTTAAGGATCAAAGTGATCCAATAATAAGGATCACAATTCTTGACCCGAAAAAAGGATCAAATATTTCTTATAAAAAAGATCTGCCTAAAAATATCTCACTGAAGTGACCCTAGCAGGGTTTGAACCCACGCCGCACGTACACCATGTAATTACGAGACCATCGCTCTAACCACTCGGCCACGGGACAGGTAGCAGTCAAGTGTGGTGAAATCATCGTATTTATACCATTGTATACATTCCCGGCTATGTAGTGGATATGGGATATACTCAAATATGAGACAAAAGATCACGTTAGACCCAAACGCGGTATCAAATATGAGCTCATCCTTTCCGTATCAAAGTAATCCAGAAATACGGATCAAAACTTTGATATTGTAATCAAAAAAGATCAAAATAAATTGATCCTAAAACCGGATCAAAAATGATCCTGGTGAATTTGATCCATTTGTATATATTGATCAGAAAAAGGATCAAAACGATCCACGTTGGATCAAATGTGACCCTTAAAGGATCAAAAATAAATGATCCGGAAAACTACTCGTATATTTGATCCCGGCCTTCTAAGAGTGCATTGCAAGCATTATAAGTGACTGTTTTATCAACATTTGAATTTGGGATATGCCAATTCTTTTTAAGGTATTAACGATGTTATTTAGTCCTTTTTTTGACGAATCTGAGTAATTTTAATAAAAGTTTCGATTTCCTTTTTAACAGTTTTCTCATATTGGAAAATATTATTTGAAATTGAAAAAAATAATGTAGTAGCTCCCATCCATTATCGGATACAGCTAATAGTAGTAGTAGATGTTGAAACAAAATGACATAAGGAAATGACAGATTTGATAATATTAGGAATTCTAGATAAAATACACCCTGATATGATAAAAACTAAAAAGCTTGACTTATTTGACCTTTGAATTGTGTTCTTCGCACCACCGACGATTAAACGTGTAAAATCAGACAAAATAGAATAGATGTTTGAAGGTATGACAAATGGTTCATCGATATTTGGAATCATTGATACCACTCCTGCAAGATGTTTCACTTGCTCGTCTTTCGTCTGTTTGTCCGCACGGTTATCTAACGCAGCATATCTATCTTCACACCTCTGTATAAGTTGGGCTACTGTAGGATGGACTTCGCATCGAACGAATGTTTCTAGTGATGTTTGTTTCAGATAATCAGCTCCAGAAAATACAACCACACTTTTTCTGCAAGCATAAAAAAAGCATTGTCTTGTGTTAGTTTCCTGTGAATAAGCAATGGGAATTGTAAAAGATATTATGTAGATATAAACTGTGAGACAATTATTGTAACACGAGGCATGTTGTACCAAGTCCGGGGACTATACTTGCATACTGAAGTTGTACTCAAAATTGATCCCTAAATGACGTTATTGTTGACAGCAAATTACACCTCAACTTATCGTGTAGAATATTCAATGCTGACGACCAAATAACGTAGGTTATCTTGAGACTATACTAGTATACTATTTCCCGAGACTGAAGGTCGAGGGAAATGGTGGGGCAAACTACACACAAGGTTCATGGGATGTACAATTATGTACATCCAACTGATAATACCGGTACGTGTATAGCCTACCCTGTGTGAAAAAGAAAAGATGAATATTATTATAGTTTGATCTTTAAATGATTTGAATCAAACTTTACCTGTACATTTCTCCTCCAAATATGGATTCAATACGATCCAATGTGTCCTCTGCTTCTTTTGGAAATCGATTCTTCAGAGAAATCACAAGAAGAAACACGTGCGGTGTGAACGATTTAAGTTCTTGTTTAATGCGCCATTGCACGTCTCGTTTCCTAGTATCAAAGAACCCCGGTGTATCCGCAAGGTATATATCTGTATCTTCATGATCTTGAATGCAAAAGGCGCTGTTACGGATTGGGCGTCTGGTGACATCACTAGTCATTGATGTGACCCCTGTATAGCTATCAAATTTGTCTTTTCCAAGAATGCTATTGCCTGTACTGCTTTTCCCCGCACCAGTGTGGCCCAGCAGCACGATGTTAATTTCTGGATAGCACAAAATAAATGAATAGTTTGTTTCCAATTAATAAACCTGAAAATTAATATTTGAAAGGATGTCTTGTACCCTCTCAGGTTTACAAATATTAGCATAGTGTGTTTCTCTGTAGCCTGGCATTTTCAAGTCCGTATTTATGTAAAAGACAACAGTTTAAGCTACTTCACCACATTTTTCAGTCAAAAACTTGAATTTGGTTGCCCTTGGTATCTACAATGAAAACATTTTAAAAATAAAACTTCATAATGCCGCCATTTTGTATCTCGTTTTATTCAGGTCAATTTCTTCGTAAACTGTGTCTTTGGTGATTTTAATATTATTGCTGGAGGGGATATTTGTTCCTATTATTGTTATCCTTGTGAATTACCATTATTTGCAGATTAGGTCAGCTTTTTTAATCACCCCGCATAATTTTATGTTCATTCTTATGCTTTATAATATTTTTGCTGTATAGCAACACTACATGGCTATATTATGCCATTTGTAATTTACTGTATTTGAGCAACTTTTAAAAATATTGAACATATTTTGACTGTTTCCGGTGTTATGAAACCCTCTGTGGTTTTCATGATAATTACGAAAATCTAGATAAGATATTAATATGATTGTTGCATATTCTTAACTATATTTTTGCCAATTTTCAAGTATCTACCGTTATTAAAACAAAAGTTATGATACAACAGGTAGAATTTTTTGAATGACCCTCGTATATATAATGTCACTGGTTTTTTTATGGCAGTGGATATTGCGTTATTCCTTCGAGGTCCCATTTCAGCGTGCTGGCCATTAAGTGGTCACATGTCGATTACACCATTTTAGTATATTACGACATTTAGGGGTATAACTTTGAATATGTTACGCCATTTAGGGTTAGAATTTGTACATTACGACATTGCGGGTCCGATTTTGAGGTTCTCTGACGAGCATGTGTACCACTTTTTCCTTCAATAGCCTTCCGGAGAGTTTTGAGTAAAACACAATTGTTTAATATCTATTTAATTGCATTTTTTTTCTTTTAAGATGAAAGGTGCTATGTCAACAACTAAATACATTGAAATCATTCATGCACGTTTTATTTTTATCGTAAATCTTTATTTTTCGTTATGAATGGACTTTAATAATGTCTTGAAAACACGTAAAATCTGACCCATACACCTTGGAACACTTTTTTTTATCTTGATTTGTCAAATTTCCATTATTTTTCGTATTCTATGCCATCAATCAATCAATCAATTATATTTATTTCAATCAAACACAAATAAAATAAACATATACAAAACAAACAGATGGACGAGATGCAAAAAGAAGCAAAATCCTGTCGAGTGTTGCACCCCCTTTACAAATAGAAGACAATAAAAGCAAAAAATACACAGAAGTAAAATATTTCCCTCACATACCCGCTAACACTCCATCCAAGCACTCACAACCTCATAGGAAGCTAGCAAACACAACATTTTATCTCAATAGTAACATATATCAAATAATCAGTGTGCATACTTAATATAAACACGATGAAGTTAAGAAAAACATTAATTTGGATTTAATAACATAGTTCTTATATTTTTCTTAAAATGGCCTATTGACTTCTGCATCTTTGACATGATTCAATAGTTTAGGTCCAGTACTTAAAATGGTTTTAATCCGATGTATGGGTATTTCAAAGTCGTTTTTTTAATGCTATGCACGTGCAATAGTATACAAATAATGAATGTTATGAGTGCAATGGGAAGAATATTCTCATGAGATGAAAGATGAAATGTTCCATTTAACGAGGCGAAGCCGAGTTAAATGGAACATTTCATCTTTCATCGAATGAGAATATTCTTTCCATTACACGAATTGAAACATTCATTATTTGTTTTATATAATCTTTCTACAAAGATTCTTTGATTCTTGTATTGTATTATATTCTTCAAAGATACAACTATGTTCTGAATTTTATTTACAACGAATAATACAGTGAGCACACTAAAAACCAGAGTGCTTTTTTTATTTTCCATTGCACGGGTCGAGTGCAATGGAAAAAAATGCACTCTTGTCGAAAAAATTATGAACATCTTTCAAGCAATCAAATGACTAGAATCTTTATATGAGTTATATAATACAAAATATATCAAATTTTGTCTAATCCATTTCAACTGTACGCCTCGTGAAATAGAAAAGTCCAAATTTGACCTAATGATATATTTTGTATTATATACCGCATGAAAACATTCTTGTAATTTGATTGGTTGACACCAAATATATTTGGTATATTTCCTGCTTGACATCATAGCCGGGCATTTTTGTCAATAAATGTGATATTGCCCTGGTGTGACATCACCGCAGGGCGATATCAACTTTTTTTGCAAACATAATGCCCGTCAGTCCGAAAATGAAAACCACTGCGCTAGTCCGACCATGCCGCTATTAGAATTTGAAAAACATTCCGAATTTATTTTGTCGGACTAGCACAGTACTTTTCACTTCTAATATAAACGGTGCGCTAGTCCGAAAATGAAATACACTGCGCTAGTTCGAAACTGAAATACACTGCGCTAGTCCGAAAATGAATTACACTGTGAAATACACTGCGCTAGTCCGAAAATGAATTACACTGCGTTAGTCCGAAAATGAAATACACTGCGCTAGTCCGAAAATGAATAACACTGCGCTAGTCCGAAGAAACCACTGCGATAGTCAAAAACATGTCGAACTTGCGCAGTGGTTTTCAGATTCGGACTAGCGCAGTGGTTTTCAGATTCGGACTAGCGCAGTGGTTTTCAAATGTGGACTAACGCGGTGGTTTTCAGATTCGGACTAGCGCAGTGGATTCCAGATTCGGACTAACGCAGTTGTTTTTCAATTTGGACTAGCGTCGTGTTTAAATTTCAAACTGAAATCCACTTCGCTAGTCCGAATCTAAAATTAACTTTGCTAGTCCGACAAAAATGTCGGACTAGCGCAGTGGTTTTCAGATTCGGACTAGTGCCGTGCATTAACATGGTGTGTAAATAATTATTTCAAACTGAAATCCAACTCGCTAGTCCGAATCTAAAATTAACTTCGCTAGTTCGACAAAAATGTCGGACTAGCGCAGTGGTTTTCGGATTCGGACTAGCGCCGTGCATTAACATGGTCAGTACCGTGATATCGCCCTGGCCTAGGTAAAATATTGTGTAGAAATCCGACTAAATACGATAACTGGTGATAGAATACCCGTTTTTGCGAGCAAAGTTTGAAAAATCAGGGCAAAGTTGGAACTTCTCACTATGACAGTCGTCTTTATTGATATTTCATGCACACTAGAAAACTAACGGATTATCTGACAAACCTAGCCAAAAATAATATTTTAGTTTCAAATTACGTGCCTCTTTGTTTCGTTTTTATGAAAAATAAAAAGTCGTCAAAATACCCACATTTTTAGGAGTATGAATTCATCCAAATTGCAATTAATTTTGCACCTGAACAGATAGTTGTGTTCAGTAAAATGTGTTTTTACTCTCCGTAGGCGTGGGCATCTTCGTTTTACACTATAACACAATCGGAAGCTCAAAAAATCATCTGGTGCGGTCGTTAACGATCGGCTAAATCCGGAAATGTCTCTGAACTATAATCGATCCAAATTAAATAGACCCTCTGTTTTTCGGATTTTTTTCAGTAAATATCAAACTTCAAGAAAAGTTATGAACGAAAAGTTGTTTGTATTCTCTTGACCCCACAGGATTTTTTTTTTCAAGTTCATTCACGTTATATAAATATGAACGATTCTATTCAAATTTCATAAATTTTGCCCACAATCGAAAGATAATCGTATCCATCTATATGAGTGCAGCGATCAGAAAACTTTTAATGGACCTATTCGATTTAATAAACAGGTATATGCGCCTGAATGTGAGTTTTTAAGTTAAGTTAAGGGTACAGTCAACCCTTATCAACTCCTCATTTTCAAAGTTAAGTGCCTATCAAATTCAAATAAAATACATTTCCAGAAGCGAATTTGCAAACTGAACATGATTGAGTTTTTGGCCAAAGGTCTCAAATAGGTCTAAAAAGGTCCTCAAATCATGTTGGCCCAAAATTTTACGAGAAAGATTTATTTTGAACTATTTAACTTTTTATAACGTAGAAAGCAATATCTTTTGGAATACACTACTCAATACCAAAATTTGAGATTTTATTTAAAAAATAAATGTTGATCTATTTTAGACAAAAATCAAACAATTGAGAAATGCGTCGCTAGATATTGCATTCTATGTTTTAAAAAGTAAAAAAGTTCAACAACTTACAAAAGCAAAATGTTGTTAATTTTCCAGCAGTCCCATGCCTCAGATTCTCCCTTTAATGTATAGTGAAATGCTTTTGGGTGGTGACTGCAGTTCGATCGTTTCCAGTCTGATACCAGCGCCCGTAAATGTCGCGTGGTTTCTATTCTTTTATGCATAAAAGACTACCAGTATCGCTATCTGGGCGGTGGGTATGAATATTTATAAGTTAAAAGTTTATAATTTAAAATTGAATTAAATCTCTAAAAGAAGTCTGAATTTCAAACAATTTTACGTAGAGCAGATAAAAGAAAGTCTTAAAAACATTTTACAATTTGAAAAAGTGTGAATTTTTTTAACTGTATGTCCAATACTGAGACATTTACCGGAGTGTTTATTTTGAACAAGAGCGATAACATTGGGTCTCAAAATTTAAGCTAAAATTAATACTTACTAGTATTATATATTTTAACTGTACCGCTGAAAACAAAGATTGAACTTTATGTGTTTATTCATCCGAAAATCTTACGATAAATATTGATAAAACATATTTGATATAGAATGATTACTCTTGTGTGTCAAATCACACTGAAATAGTCGTAAAATTTGACCCTATAATGATCAGTGCGCATGCGCTATATGCGTAAACAGCAATTTTGAATAAGTAGGATATAGTTAATGCCAATTATCTCACAAGCCAGTTCCTTGGCGAAGCAGTGATAACGAAAGTTTCTCATGCAGAAGATCGTGGGTTCGAGTCCCGTCGTAGTAATTTTTGTAAATGTCTTCATTATTTTTTGCAGTGGTGTGTTGATTTTTCTTCAATTATTCACTGTCAGGAATAAAATACACCAATTTTTGACATGATTTATATAAAAGAACCCAAAAGGCTACTTCTCAGTCAAAAAAAACACATGTTAGGTTCATATATTTTCACATGAAATGCAAGATAGTTCAGCACAGCGAGGGCCAAGTCATTCAACGCGCAAGGTCTAAGCCAATTACACGCTTCTGGTATCAGATGACCCGTCGTGACAAAGGTGTTGGTTATCGAAATCTTGGTGCCTGGTTATCGCAATACAAAATGAAGAGCCGATATAAGGTACTTTTTAATATATCACTTATTTATTTTACCTTGTTTTATCTTCAGTTTTAAAGTCTTATATATTTTCCAAATTTCATCAATCTGAGTTTTAATATTTTTGCTAGTGTAATCGAACAAACTGACGTTTTTTTATCTTCTAAAACAGGATTGATGTAGGGGTTGAAATTTTCATGTCTAAAAAGCCTCAAAATTGTTAATTTTTATAGAAGGTACCATATAATGCATCATTGTTTACCAATAGTACAAAATTCACTCACATTATAAAGGAAAAACTCCAAATGTTCATACCCATGTTCCCAATTTGCATTTGCTTTCTCCTTGTTCAAATAATGAGGGTTCAAAGTCAGCTTTATTGGCAGATCACGTTAATAAAAAAAAATCTTGCAACCAAGACTTTGTAATATCGATCGCGAGATCTGGAATACACATTGCTCATTATAAGTTCATTTGCATAGGACCACAGGACACACTGTTTCATCTTTTCTCCAGTTTGTTACCTTTTTTACAAGGTGGTTCGGGTTTTCAAAAAGTGGACCTTTAAGAGGAACATTTCCGTTTGGGTCGACCCCATACAAATTTCAGTGGTTTTCTAAACGTGACAAGCAAAAACAAAAAAAAATAAATATGAAATAAAATGAAATAAATTAGCAAAAACAAAACAACAACAACATAACCCGCTTTTCAGTTTCGAAAAACGACCGTAATGCAGGTATTTTGGTGTGGTGTTTTTTGGTTTTTTTTTGTCTACCTTTTTCGAGGATTTGTTTGGACCTTTTATGCACATTGTCAAACAAGGGTGCGACTCACACTGCGCACCCCTGGATACGGCCTTGTTTCAAAGTAAAATGTTGGGGCAAAAACAAGATCATTTTGGATCTGAGAGCCACAATTTCATATCTTAGTCCGAAAATGACCTCACCCTCACGTTCACTATGCAAATTTGCTTCTAGGTTCTCCGTTGCTGAGTTACATTGTAGAAACCATTTCTGGAAACGAAGGGTTGACACTTAATATTGATTGTCAGATTTTACTAATGCAAGACCTTTGCAATGATTTGGCTATCCAAGGGATGGAGCTGGTATTTAAAATGCGTTCTTTTGTTATTCTGATCTAACCTTTTCTTCTTATTTTTTATTTAGGCGTATATGGCCATTGGATATTTAAAATTTGCATTGATTACCTCAATGACCCTCATTTTAAAACCTGGATGATCCCTTTTTTATTAATGTTGTGTACCAAATGTCCGTATTATTTTGTGCGTAATTTTGTACCGGGTGACCCCTACTTTTCACTTGCCGAGTCACATCCTGTCACATTAAATAGTGAGTGCCCCGGGGGACTTGGCCCTTTACCATTTCAAAAGCTTACGTGTAGTGCGAAATTTAAACTCACCAACCTGTAACAATCTACCTACAAAAATCGTTAGGGGACGTTTCCAAAAGTTTACATCATTAATGGTGCCCGATATCAGAACAGATCATACCAAAGCGAGGCTGAAATTGTCCAATTTATAAAAAAAAATGACCATTTTGGAGTACATGTATACTTTAAAATTTATAAATCTTGTTGGGTCAAGAGAAGACAAACAACTTTTCTTTCATGACTTTTCTTGAAGTTTGATATTTACTTTAAAAAAATCCGAAAAAACTGAGGGTCTATTCGGTGTTTCCGTAACCTGACCACTTGTTTTGACCACTTATTCTGACTACTTGTTTGTACGTCCAAATATACGCCAAATATAGTTTGACGTATAACATTTCAATTTACATTGTGTTTACGTCAGTAACATTTAAACATAATACAATGGATTGAGAGTTCAGCTTTAAAATGTATACTTTTTAAGTCTGTGTTAGGCTCTAATTAAAAAAACTTTGTAACATCGGTTCATTATTTAATTACAAGAGCTTTTTGATTGCATGTCGCCAATAATGCCAACAGATACGTTATCATTTTTTAAATGGTCAAAAAAGTGTAGAAATAATGAGGTATAGATGGATGTTACCAAATGTGTTCAATCAGATTGACTTTGGTGTTATAGGCCTATAATATATTTGAAAAATAAAACTATGTTTCAAAGTAAACATTTACAAGCATATTCATGTCAAAATAGCCATATATGTGACCGTTCAGCTCAAACCAGCAGTAAATGCCAGCTCTTGTCATTTTCGCTTTTTAATTATTTGCAAAGACTATGCTCTGAGGATTAAAATGACACCTCGATGAAGTTCACACGATTTCCAGAAGTCAAGTTATGGTCCGTCAAAGGTTGTCAGGGAGTAAAACGTATAACTGAGATAAACGCATTCAAAGATTAGTAAGCCCTATTTTTTCTGATGATCGTCTAAAGAATATGCCAATTTATTTCACATTTCCTATTATTTTCTTGAAATGAAACTTTGCTGTTATTTTGTAGAAAGCACTAGGATTGTGAATCTGTCAAAAAATCAAATTCGGCAAATAATGACCTTGACATGTATTTCCACCTGTAGCGCAAAATGAAGTTTCTGGCATTTACTGCTCATACGGGCTGGAAGGTCACATATTACGCTAGTGACGCAACAGATACGTTATGTCCATTTCATTACCCCTAGTGAAAATGCAATGCATCAAAGGAATGCTATACCATATTTAACTGGGGTGCACCCGCTAGTCCGACAATGCGCTAGTCCGACAATGCGCTAGTCCGAC
>JXSR01S008802.1:81768-94347 GCA_000969725.1 Ophiothrix spiculata
ACATCTAGTTTTGATCTTTTTTTCAGATCTTCTTTTGTAGGGTCGTCATTTCCTCTCGTAATTGCACGTCATGCTTTTGTGATGTAGTAAATATGTTTGATCCAAATATATTTTAGTCGTCATTGTTTATCAATTCTTCGAAGTTGACTTACATTGTGGTTATTGTGGTTATTTTTTCACACTAATATGAATAACTTTCGATAAAAGTATAATATTCAACCTTTTTTAAGTCTGGCTATTTATAAGAATTTTATTTCATGGCAATTACATGCTGCATTCATCTTGTCGAAACACGTGTGTTTGAGTAGTTAAAACTTACCCCTTGGCATAAACTGTAAATGTAATACACAGACGCATCAGTTACAGTGGTAATTCTGAGAAAACTATCTGCGTATCAAAATAATCTTAAAAGGCAAGGGGATATTCCGGAACATGACATACTTTTACCTGACATAGTTTTATCTATCACAGTTTTTATTTGATCAAAAAAAAAGGCTATGAAATTACCTTTAAATTTATGGAGACTTCAGTGGGGTTTCCAGTACCAATTGGTATCATAACTAATAATCTATCTCGCCTTTTCAATTTAATTATTCAAGCTCATCGTATTTCTCGCGTGAAAAAGTATTTTAACTTTCGTATCGCATATTAATATTGTAATCAAGGGTCACAGCACCCGCAGGATATAGACTAAATCCTTCAGTTTCTGTCATGTTTCATTTCTCTCTCACATCAAACTTACCTACAACTGGAATTTGACATTTCAAGTTTGAGTACTTTTTAACATTCAATTCTGGAGAGATAATACAATAACAACAGCAACAACTGTTATTTATTACAATTGTGAGAGTTTTTCTGACTCTTTGCTTGATAAGATCATTTCAATAGGCTTTTGCTATTTAAACCAAAATGCGATTAAGGCTACAGTTCTTCTTCTTCTTCCAAATAAAGTGAAGGCCCCCCCCCCCCATTAGTTTGGGGATTAACGCACTGTTCTTCAAGAATGGGGTATTTCGTGTTCACTGCAATATTTTACCCACTCATACATGACACATATTTTTGGCATACATGAAGAATGGAGTCTATAAATTATACATAAGCATTGACTATAATTGATTTCACTCAAAGAATTCTGTTTAAACATGGCGATATTTTTTTTTTTTTTAATGATTAATATTTGAATGCTCCAATTTTTGTAGTTTGATATTATTCACATTTCATACGCTTATGGTCAAAATACGTGATATGGAATTACAAATGTTAATTTAGACTTTTAATGTTAACAACATAATGTTTGCGGTAAAAAGCGCATGACCTTAAAATTTAGTGTTAAAAGTTGGTATTTTCATGGAGTACCGTATTTTGTATTACCGTTGCATGTGCTAGCATTTGAAGGCTAATATGCCATTTCTATATAAATATTTGTCCTACAATCTGACAATATCTGAACAACTTGAACTGATTTTATTTTTGAATTTACGAAAGAAGAGCGTTTTGACTTCGTTTTGAAGTTTTTTCTTAACACAAAATCGATAATCAAAACATGTGTAAGTATGTAAAACCTAGCAGTAAACATGGTATATTCCAGCATCTCGTTGCTCCCCTTAATTAACATTTTTTATCTGGAGCTGAATCTAATTTGCATTAAACGGTTATATTGCAAAATTTGATTACTGATTATGACATTGAGATCATGACCAACCCAATAATTGAGGGTTTCACAGTACCTGTCATAACTTCAGAACCAACGGTTCAATAAAAAAAATCTTGCTTTTGTTGGCACACACTGTATACAAAATAGTACGCTAGGCGCACAGTTGGTCTAGGAGTGTCTAGGTTGATTTTTAAGAAAGCCCTAAAGTAATGATAGCTTCAAGAGTCAGTGCAGCAGAACATCATTCTGTCTAATCTTTGGCAATTTATTACTTTCTTAAACCTTCATAAAACTGCTTATGGGAAAATGCACAAGCATACTTAACTTATGCATTTACACAATAGAGAAATAACGTGATTATAATGTTCATTGAACCTTAAATTGATAGACAAATTAAATCTATGTCATTAAATTAATCGCATGTTTGCATGCATTTTGCATTTGACGGGTGCTCTGGCAAAATGAGCGGAATGTCGCGAATTTCAAAATTGAGTTTACATATTTTAATTCTCTATAAGCTCAACTTTTAGATGATATGTCACACTTTCTTTCTCCATTCTCCACTTTCTCGATTTTCCAGATCAAAATACAAGGCATGCAGATCACTGAAAATCTGGTAAAAAAATTATTGATTACTATTATAATGTATGAAAGCAAAATATGTTCAATTTACCGTGATAAATTGCACTTCCCGGAATAATTGACATTCGAAACTCTAGGTATAGTTAAATACTTGGATGCGTTTTATGCCAAAAAAAACTAAACTCGACCTCTTCCCCATATTTTTCCTTTACAAGCTATTCATTCAAAATCTTCATTCGCGACTTTCCGCTCATTTTGTCTTGATGCCTTTATTATCAGGCATGCTTATCTTCATGATATATTAGGATCATCAGTTTATCAAACCTTTTGTGTATTTACATTTGATGTTCGTGCATGTTAATCAAATTTGTCAGACATCAGAAGATCAGCATCATGAATCGGAATATGAACATCAGTAAAATTTTCCTACCTTCCTGTTCTTTTTTTTTTACCTCTTACTTTCATATTTTGTTCCAGATTGCTGTTAATAATACCTGCATAATTATAATATTGAGGATGGCCAATGTGAAATGATGCTAATTTAAGATTAGGTTTTCTAAATTAACGAAAAAAGTGCTTAAGGCTACAGTCCTTTTTCATCTCGTTTCACTGAACATCAAGTTTTTGCCTACTTACACATGTTCGATCATCAAAATTGTTGGCGTACATATAAAATTGAGTCTCTAGTTTATACATGAACATTTAGTACTGATTTGACGTCCATGATCAAGTTCAAAATTGGTTCAACAGACTACTTCGAAAACTTGGCTCCTTTTTGCCGAAATCTCATAATTTCAAGCACTAAGCATACATAGGTTTTTTGCAGGGTTCTAGAGATGCTTAATTTAGAAAATTAGCAATTTTCCTGACAAAGTTTGACTTATGCGTCTTAAAATACAACATGGAGATTTGACCCGTTTTGGTCAAGCACATATATTTCTGAAACTCCATGCATATCAGGACTAATATAAATATAAAGAATTATATGTAATTTGTAATCACATCTGTAGGTTACTTTAAATGAATTTTTAACTGTTTTATATATTTCCGATAAAGGCGTTGGCAAGCTCGTTTTCCTGTGTTAAATAAATACACCAAGGTGCTAGAAAGTAATGCCCTATTAACATGACTGAAATCTTTAAAAAATCGCCCATCAACTGTTTTCTGTTGCAAAAGCAACTGTAAGAAAACCAAATTACCCGCCAAATTCACCCAAAACCAAAATATACTATCATCACTGACCAAGGTATGGAACTCTATAACTTGGTCAAAGGAAAGAAAATTCGGGGTCAATCGGTTTTATTCACAGGGCATTAATACTTCGTCATACACCAGCTGTACAGAGCCAAAACGTACAAATAACGTAAACTGTTTCGGTAATAGGGATACAAGTATATCGATTACCAAACCAGTGTACGTTATTCGTACAGTAACCTAAATCATTTTCTATCTTAGCATATCATCTAACAATCATGGAGAAATTAAATACAACATTTCTTAGATTTAAACAATATTTTAAAAAGTCTCAAAGGACTGCAACTCAAGACATTGAAAAATGGACATAAATAATTTTCACGCTAAAATCTTCAAATAGATCATGATGGGGAAGGAGAAATATCGATTAATAGAGAAGGATAAATAATATCCACTTTTTGTGGGAATGGGCTAGGTAAACAAACAGGATAGTGTAATATTCGACTGAAACTAGCTCAGAGCCAAAAATTTAAGACATGCGACTCAATTATTTAATTGTATAACTTCGTAAAGTGCTGCCACTGCATAATGTGCTTTTTTGCCTGTTTAGATATTGATTCTTCTATTTTATATCATATTACTTGAGAGTGAAATTTTGCCCAAGTTTTCAGTAATTCAGGCGTGACATTAAAGTCCTACAATCTGAAACCAGATATAATTCAAATGTATCATGTCTACGAAACTTCTCATGTTTGGACCTGAACGTCATTAGAGGTGCTCAAATTAGGTATGATATAATGTGGCGTATAATAATCTACACAATGTGGGTGCTATTGAATATAACATATATTGATGGAATTCTTTACCGAACACAACTTTGAACTTAAGTGGAAAGTTTTTAACAGACAAATGCTGACTCAATAATAAACAAGTCATATCTGATGTATTATAGCTACAATTTTAATGTTTTCAAGTTTTAGTTTTCACTGTTATATGTAAAATCACCAATTCTAAATTTCAGTTAAATCGGCCCAGATGTTATGATTTTATGAGAAATTTTGTATTTTGCAGTAGCCTACACTAAGTGAAGTACCGCGGTATCTACTATGAATTTTGTGAGCATATGTCTTGGGACATTTACCCACCGGAACATTAATTAGGTAAATGTTGTCCCTCGGACAAGTTTGGACACTTTTCCCAGATTGGGTAAGTTGTAAAAATTCCATGCCAACGAAGAATGCCATCTTTACAGGCATGATGATGATAATACTTGTTCAATTATAAGTGCTTTTGTTTTCAAGATTATTTTTTACTAAATCTGGTTCATTTTCATATGTAAAAATTACTAGATAGTAATCGTTTAGAACAATCATTTACCGAGCCATTTGAAAGCATGCTAAAGGGCTGGTACCCATGTAGCAGTGGTTGTAGGAATATGGTAATTCAAAGCAAACATGACACCTCGTTTGCCAATGGAGGAAAGAGCATCATGATTGACCAATATCTGTAAAGTGCAGGTATCATTGAAACAATGGAAATGTTTTTTAACAAATCCAGGAGCCAGATATCCTCATCGCACGAGTAGCCAATCTTAAAAACGTCAGAAAATATACAGCTTATGGTATCAGATGGCAGAAGGAACTGCAAAGAAGAAGCATGTGGATGCCAAGGTAGAAGCTGAGTTAACACTCAGCGGAGCCTTTATCAAGAGTCCCAAGGCATCATCAAGGAGAAGCAACATGCGAAACAAAACAGAAATGTTGGCAAAGATGACATTCTTGCTCGCATACTTCCTCTGAAAATTACCACTGGATTTTTACAACCTCTCCAAACTGGAAAAGTGTCCAAACTACTCTGGAACTTCAAACGCTCACTTTTAGAAAATTAATGCATGAATTAACTTCATTTTTGCACCAAAGCAATTACAGGCATAATTATCGCCAACTTTCATTGTCCAGGATAATTTGGTTTTTGAATTATGCGGCATTGTAATCTTGATAACTTCATTCTGGGACACACTGTATAAATACAAGAAATACCGTTTAATACAGCATACCTTTAATTTGCGGTTGATTTTTAACAATGTGGGTATTTTATCTATCACGGCATGTTATCTTTGAATTATCATTAAGGCATTTTCAAGCCATCGTGGACAAATACATAAGGTACTTTTTATACAGTTATTGTTTTAAATTAAATATCAAAAATATATATTTGGTATTAAACAAAAGAAAGCTAAACAACTTATTTTATTTGAGTGGTCTTACAGTGTCTTTAACACTTATTTGTTATCATTTATTTTAAAAATCAAAATCACCTTGTTTAGGCTTTCGCCAAGGAAACCCAACTTGGTAATTGGTACCAAGTAAGCTTAAGGAAGCTTATCTTCAACAGGGCTCCAAGATGGTTTTTTTTTTTAATTTAGTTTAATTCATGAGGAAGACCGGAGTACCCGGAGAAAAACCGGAGAAAAGCGAACATGGACTGAAAACCAAATGCACAAAAAGCGCCGGGCGCGTGACTCGAACCCGGGACCTCATTGGTGCAAGGCGAGGGAACTACCGCTGCACCCGCTCTCACCCCCACCCCAAAAAAATTATATTGGTAAAATTTTATTTTTAGAGATGAAAGTACCACTGATTGCCCGTTTCTTTGCTCATTAAACAACAATGTTTATTTAGCGTATTTAATGTTGGGTTTGTCACGGATTTTGAAGTTTATGAATAAATTAATTAATAATTAAATAATGGCAATGATTTGTTCAAATAACAAGAAGAGGTTCAAATTCGTCAATTAAAGGCATATTTTTTATTTATGTCAAACCTGTTTTGAGAACCCAATGCGTAAAGTTGACATTCAAATTGTGAACAAACCGTTATGCAAATAACTGTAACGCGAGTAACAAACAGTTTACCCAGCATTTCTTTTTTTTATATAGGAAGCTGTTTGGTATTTTGGTTGTCCAATTTATACTTTAGTTTCGCAGGTTTTAGTAATGTACCTCTTTTCCTTTTTAGCGAATTATCAAAAGTCATGTCGATCATGTCGATGTCCCCATGTCTATTTTGCGTTATGCAAGTACCGTTCTTGTTGGTGAGGTACTTTGAATAAAAAAACATTTAATAATAAGTTCAAAACCTACAATGTCGGAAATCTTCACAATAAGAATAAAACAGAAATAAAGCGTAGTGCGAGTGGTCGTGGAAATTCATGTATATCATAATGTTTTTTGATGTATACTCACGACAATTTCAAAACAAAATGTTAATTTTTCAAATATTGAATGTTTGGTTCTCTGTATGAAAGTGACATCAAAATTGCTTTAGTTTTATGTAACTGGTTGTTATATTTGCAAAGGCCCTATATGATCCTACTTAGTATGTTCATAAATGTTCTCACACGACTATTTGGATGCAATTGGAGTCATACTTGTTTAGACCGTGCACGAGTTTGATATGCATAAAAAGAATCTTAATGTATTCATATTCTATCATATATTTTGCATGCAAGATTTGATATAGTAACTGAACGAACTGTGATAAAAAAATCTACTTCGGTTTCAAACTCAACGATATATCTAGGATCAACTTATTACTCTAAAGGAGTGGAATAAATATGTGATTTTCAACTCATGAATAAAACGAATTTCAAACATCTTTGAATGAAATCAGTATTAATGCATGAATACTCATATAGGAGATTTATTTACAAAATGATGTGATTCTTATAAAATATTAGCTTCCAACCTTCTCTCTAGGCATATAACATCTTCACTGACATGTAAGGTTCTTATGATTTTGGAAGGTACTATGTGACAAATAGAATATATTAATTTATGCAAGGGCATAACCATTGGTGTATATATAGATTACGGGCTATGGGTAGCTTGCACCTCATAAATCTGATATCAATTTTGACATTGCCATTTAAATGTGTTTCAGTAACTAGTTTGTATCTCTTGTAAATGTACTAACTCTGATATCATCAACTCAATTTGAGAGTAGCCGTTTAACACTTAAGTGGTCAAGTTCCTCCACATGCCCGTTAGTGGTCAAGGGGGGTCCATATGGCCCCAGCACCTAAGGAGCGCTTTCTCGAAAGAATTTTACTTTGAAACTCGGGTCACATGTAAAGTACCTCAAAAGACTTATAACAAGGGAAAAAATGAAAATCGGACAAACCGTTTCAAAATGGCGGCCAACACAAATTTGGACGCGACAATTTTCCCGCCAAAAAATTGAAAACTCACTTCCCAATGGAATTTTTCAATAAAATTTGGCTCATATTTGCAATATTTAAGTACAAATACATTCCTGAAATAAAATTTGAAAAAAGTTGTTCGGTTACGATTTTATTGGCAAAACAAATTTGAAGAGCACACTCGAAAATGCTTATTAATGCTAATTAGCATGAGAAGGGGTGGGTCGATTTGAATTTTGTTGCCACCAAGTGAAGGGTATGGTAAAGTTGGACTAATATATAGAGGGGCGATGAAAAATTACTCTGCGTTTTTACGCTAACGCGCAAAAACCAAATGTTGGGTCCATATTGACTCCCCCCCCCCCCCCCCCCTTGACCACTTAAGTGTTAAGTCAAATACATGTAATTGATGTGAAAAGTCACATTGAATTTATTATCACACGCGGAAAGAATGAACTATTTTTATAATCTTTCCATTTATTACATTAAAGGTTTACCCGTCTTTGATCAAATAAAGATGTCCTTTTTAATTTTATTTTCATAAAATAAGTTGTAAAAATGCAAATTCTGATCAAATATTGGTTGATATTCAATTGCATTCTTCATATACGTTGCTTTAAGATTTAAGATTGTCTTTTTCTGAATATGCATGTTAAGAAAAAAAATGTGGACGTGACAAAGAGCTGTCGAGCAAATAAAGCAGACACTGTACAATGCATTGTGAAACATTGGAAAAATATCGCTAAGAGAAATCAGAACAGCTTCTCAAAGCGTGCAGAGTGCGTTTGCGTTGGCGATGTTTACGTCTAACTGGAAAGACATATACTACCTACAAAAACGCAACAATCGAAACGTTGCAAAGACACCACTCCTTCACAACCCTTGGTGCACCACCCTTAGAATAGAAAATCAAATACATTAATGAAATTATCTTGCCAACTGAAACCAGACCTTTTACAGGAGAAGAGCTAATGACAGTACTAAGGACATTTTAAATTTGAAAGTAATTTCGTAGAATTAATTGCATGCTCCCAAACAGATGTACACTGAGGTGAAAGACTACAGAAATGGTCCCAAATATACTAAATTCAGGGAAAGCATATCTTCACAAGGTATCAAACTATCGGCATTTGATGCAGCGTTTGAAATTGTTAATGCTGTTGATTGGATACTTAATCGCATTTAACTTCACAGCGGACCTTTGCTACGTCACATCTTCTAATCTTATGAAAGCCTACTGAAGGGATCAAGAAAACGGATTTAAAATGTGCTATTACTTTTATGGCCTTCAAAAGGCTTTTGATTCAGAGAATCGGAATAAAATGTTGAGGACTCGTACTGCGCATTGAATCCGAAATGTCATTACCGAATCAAAATTATTAAAACCATGTTTTACACAATATATATTCATAATTAAGGAGTGACAACATGTTTGAAATTGTTGCTGCTGTTGATTTGATACTAAATCGCATTTAACCTCACAGCAGACCTTTGCTACGTCACATCTTCTAACCTTATGAAAGCCTACTGAAGGGATCAGGAAAACGGATTTAAAATGTGCTATTACTTTTATGGCCTTCAAAAGGCTTTTGATTCAGAGAATCGGAAGAAAATGTTGAGGACTCGTACTGCGCATGGAATCCGAAATGTCATTACCGAATCAAAATTATTAAAACCATGTTTTACACAATATATATTCATAATTAAGGAGTGACAGCATGGTAACAGTAGTACCTGGAAGAGCTCTATATCTAGAGAATATCTCCCAAAACTTGATCAGGGAAAATCAAAGTCGACCTCCTAAAACCCATGCTAGACATTATAATAGCATTGGAGGCAATTCATAACTATGACTTACGATCGACATCAACATAAGCAAGTAGTATTCAACCTCTTTAGCATTGACGCAACAGCAGAGGCAGGACATTGACATTTAATAAAATCCTTTAGAAAGTTGACTTAAATTAACTTAAGATAAAGAATTGTTATAGAATTTACAACTATGGAGGTCTATGCGCTTAACAGCTCTTGTTGTTGTTTTTGTCCTATTGGTTTTTGAAGCATGAAACAATATTTTACATCACAATGCGCCATTATTGCAAGAGAACCCAGTTGCCCGGGCACCGAACATTATACAATACCTGCATTTATATTATTCTAGCTGCTTGTATACGTTAAATGAAACGGCTTGAAATCTAATTTCACTTTTTATTTAAAGACAAGTTTTTTTTGTCTCTAAAATATGTAAATGAGATATATGATAAGTAAAATACAATCAGGAACTAATATACTTTTACCACAAGGGAACAGATTTATATATGAGATTCATGATTTTGCTTATTTATTCATAACCATGTTCATGATAGTCTTGATAATATTTAGTCTATATTGGTTGCAATCTTGATATTTACAAAGAACAAGGTAATGTTTAAACGTGTCTCTAAGGCATACTATCTGATCATGGCGTGGTCCTAGTATCAGAAATTACTTAATATGCTTCACCTAATCTAGTTGATACTACAATATGTATAAGCCGAAAACTGCCTCCCGCGGCCCACATGTGCGTGAACCGATATTTACCATATTGTTTGCTTTGAAAAGGATATCTAGGCAAATAAATATTTTAAAGCTGCAGTTATTATTACAATAATCTCATTTGAACTTATTCTGTTACCTAATACGATTATAAGAAGTTACTTAAATTCAGAACGCTCTTTACAACAGATCTTTAATGTCAATTACTCGTCAAGAGGAAGATATATAGAATTTTATTATGTTGTAGTCAACCATCCCCCAAATATTATACATAAAACTAAATACAAGAAATTCGAAACAATTTTCACTATGCTTTTTATATGTATTATAGTAAGAAGTATTTATCAGAAATGTATATATAATATAATGGTAGCCATCCTCTCTATATCACGTGATTTGATTATTTTGTACTACCATATTCAAGTAATGTTACTTCATCAACTTCTCTTTGAAGTTCATACACGGGGACCTTACCGGCTATAGTAGTTGCCGGACGGCCTGATCTTAACGAAAGAGCATGAACCAGTATAGACGCATTCTTAAAACCTCGATGTCTAGATCAATTTCCCAGCAAGATTCAGATTTGAACCTAGCGAGAACCTCCATGCTGACTAAATACGTCGGATGTACAACATGGTGGATCAACAGTACTATCAACCAAGCATTGTGTTTGATTTTACTTAGTTTAAATTGCGTAGGCTGATATGAAGTAAAACTGTCAAAAAAAGTAACGAGAGTGGGTTCTATACACCCGGGTCAACACGCCGCCGTATACCGTACTTCCTTTTAGAGTATACGAAGTACATATAAACATTTTCTAAATAATAAATTGCACATAAAAATACACATAAACTGTGTAAAAACAATTCTGTTTATTTTTTCCATAAGAACAAAAATCAAATTATTATATTGTTTACGGTTTTGGACCCAATTTACTCCAGAATAAATGTAATCGCTACAATAATTGTACATTGTAAAATTCACTTACAAATGGTTCACTGTCTTTCTAGCAGCTTCCAGAATTTTAAACTTCCCATTATATTTTTCTTTTCAAGTAGACATTAACCACCTGACCCCTTTATGTTGAGTAGATAGCCAACTAAAAGTTCTAATCCATTGTAATGTATCATTTTCACAAATGTACGATGATTTCCTAACAAAATTTTGAAATAATGATTACATTATAATACGACAAAATGGTTAACAAATGTTTCACGACAACATTATATTTCAAAAAAATATAAATCACTTAAAATAATGTTCGCTATTCAATTGTCGACTGATCTAGTTATATATACTTTACAAGACCATTTGAAAGGCTTGAATATCAAGTAATTTGTAAAGATTAGGTAATCTTATTGCTTAACATTAACTAGATATCAAGAGAAAAGCGTATGTAAAATATTCTTTATAATAACATTCCTGTTTACATCATCTTCTGCTGTAAATGCATTTATATGGATCCAATTCAAATTGACACCACAAAACTAGAGGCACTATTTGAGTTTATCTTCTTTACCATATAAAAAAGACTACCCACAGTGATAACAACCTTATGTAATCAGCTTTATCAAATTATATCTTCAATGGAGCACAACTGAAGAAGAAGTTGATATTCACACATTGAACTAGAGGTAGCTGTACTTTAAATCACTTTCTTAAAAGAGACTTGCTTAATTTTTTTTTATAAAGATCGTATCTCCTGCATGCTATCAAATATACAAGCAGTGATAAAATCACAGCTCTGGGTTGGATTAAGAAAATTCCAAAAACTCCTATCTGTATATTAAAATGAGACTCTTCGCATGCTTCGTAAGGAAAAATATAGCAAACAGAACAAGCTACTAGCCTTCCATTTTTTTGACTCGTAACGGTTTAGGTTTATTATAGTTGGAAATTATAAAAAAATAAATTGAAGCCCTTTTTTGTAAAACCTCATGAAACCTCGGGAAAATTCGATGTTATTCAAATGTTCAGATTCAGATTGTAGGCCTGATATTGAATTTCAAACAATATTATATAAATATATGGTGCTGAATTAGAAGGATAAATCTTACCTTGTTTAAAATTAACAAAGATATTATTTCATTTTAGATTTGTTCCACGATACACTCACGATGCGGTCCTGATGCATCGGGAATGCATTATGAGTGTATCATTGATATGTAGTAAAACAAAATTGGCAATGTCTTGAAGATGTCATGAATCTTTGGGAGAATGTCGCAAAAGAGCCCGAACACCATATTAGTGACGTCGGCCAGACATCTTAAAAAATGGATTCGCAATGATATTTGTAATGAAATAATCTTTTGAAGCTGGTTTTGATTCTAGGACATAGCTTAAATGATGTAATATGAACATGATTGCACGGAGATAACTTCCTTATAAATATTCATATAAATATATAGTCATAT
>JXSR01S008802.1:111771-124980 GCA_000969725.1 Ophiothrix spiculata
TCTCATTCCCTTTTCCATACATAGACTGATTTACGAGACCGTGTAAGGCGATTCAGAAAATCAAGAATTAACAAAAATCGACTTTAAAGTATAAGTTCTTTGCCCCATTGAGCATTGTAAATTATTATCTGCCTGTATAGAGAAACATCGGAGAGGTTATCACGGAAAACAATATCCATCAATTTTTTTAAAAGCAATACACTTGAAATTTGGCACACATAATATTGAAACTATATGCAACATTTCCTGTGAATTATTCTATTAATATTGTCACAATCTGCAATCGTTTTCCAAAAGTTGAAAATGATGTCATCGTTGATGCAGGCCCATCTTAGTGAATGTTGTACATTGCCGGTCAAAAGTATTTGCGCACGCTTAAATACGGGAAAAAACGAATTACCATATTAAACGACCAATAGCAATACTCTTTAAAAAATCATGTTGTTTATAGGTGCCATATGTATCCAATTATCAATAATCTATGTTTCCATTGAGATTCGATCTTTCATAACCATAAAAATTACCGATTTTCTGGACTATATATAAATACACCACACGCGCTTTTTAATATGTATTCTTCTACTTCTACGCTTATTCTCATCAAAGCCTTTTCAGCATCTAGATGAGCTCTCTGGTCCTAGAGAGATGATGTACTTTTTTAAGGTATTGTGACTATGCACTCTGGTCCTAGAGTAATGTATTATGTAGTTTATTATTGTTATCACCGTGTAACCGTAAAGAACATTTTCAAGTTTTCCAATAAATGAGCACTTATTTATTCAAACTTCCTTTTTGAATGTGCAGAAGAAAGTATACCATATTATATTAAGCACGCCATATTTTCAAGTGCGGTGAATGTTATTCCTGTTGAGTTCTTTAGATCTTGACTTTGTATTTAAAAAGGGAGAGCTTACGAAGGGCAAAAGGGGCTGAAAAATAGGCGTGTCCGAAAAATAGGCATATTTACCCTATATGTATACTATAAAATTATAAACATCCGAAACATATCTTTATCCAGCCATCTCGAGACATGGCTGGTTAAAGGTTTTGTGGGCAAACACTTTTTGACCGCTAGTGTACAAAATATATATAAGCTTTTGATAAATGTTGAACCGTTAAGATTAACATTTTTAGGTAATATATGTTGCCCAAATTTTACACATAGTTAGAAGAATATCTATAGATCCGATTTTCATCAAAAATAAAAATCAAAAAAATCAAAAATTTACCCCTGTTTCGCTTCAGTATCTGGTTTCTCAAGTGCGACCTCTCTCTCTCTCATCTCTAATTGTGCCAGACTACCCTTCATATCTCATATGTTCCTTATATAGTTCTTCTTGTCCTTGTTCAAGTTGTATAACTATTGAAGTTCAAAACATAGTCAATGTTTTCAAGTTAAGGCTGATATTCTTTTTTAACAATGAATACCCACACACCCCCACACACATTTAAAACTGCGGTTGTATCTAATACTTTTTTAAACAATAATTAAATTCTAAAAATAAATGTTAAAATGTTAGTGTTAAAAGTGAAATATCATATACTTAGCCTTACGTCGTCGTAAATACTTTCCCGTCTGCATACAATTTAAATGATTGTACAATCTTACATTCATCAGCAAAGTGAAACGTTTATCGATATATCTTCAGGCGTAACACTTGTCATTTAAGCACTTCTTCTAAGAGTGTGTTTATACTCATGATCAATACACATAATGGTCTATAAATATCAAATGCAGTTTCTGTATGCCAGTGGTAGTTTATTCAGTCTTGGTTATATAAAGTGGTTATTTGTTAAACTGTACTTTAACAGTTTTTTTCTTAAAATTATACAGTTCATGATGAAATTTTCATGAAACTTATTTTAAATATATTTAAACGTACAATTGCATCCATATACATTTACTTTTAAAAAAGTGTCAAAAACTTTAGTAAATTACCTCAAACACAAAATAATATTGTTTTAATGTTAATGTATTCACATTAAACAAAGCTGTTCAATACTTAAATGCTGCTAATCTTTGAAACTAAGAAAGAAGGAGAAAATAAGGAATATAAACAACTTTGTCTATGCTTTAGACAAATGCATGTTTTTTCGCCAATAAGCTATGCGCTTCGCGTACATAGTGGTTTGCACACCATTGATTTTTGAACGACATTTGAAGGCATAAAACGAGGAGCAATAGGGAAAGGGAAAAAAGGAGAAAGGAACGGAGAAGAGAAGAAAAGAAAATAAGAGTGAAAAAGGGCACCATGGAAGCGGTTTTTTTCAAATGTTTTCGTAAATTTGATGGGTGCGAAATAACCTTATTGGTCGGCTTATTGTTGCCATTGCAACCGTAAAAAATTCGCTTTCATTTTAGTCAAAATATTTTTCAGACCGTATGAGTCGTAAATGAAAGAAACTTCATTTTGCGCTACAGAAGAAAATAGCCTACATGTCAAGGTCGTAATTTGCCGAAATTGATTTTTTGACAGCTTCACAATCTTATTGTGCTTACTAAAAAATACTAGCAACGTTTCATTTCGTAAAATGATAGGAAATATGAAATAAATCTGCAAATTTTTAAGACAATCAACAAAAAATATAGGTCTTACTGATCTTTAAACGTGTATATAATATCTCAGTTACACTCTTTAATCCCTGACAAACTTTGACGAACCATAACTTGATTTCTGAAAATCGAGTGAAGTTTATTAATGTGTTATTTTAATCCTTATAGTATTTACAAATATTTAAAAAAAAAAAATTGACAACTGGCTGCATTTACGGCTGGCTTGGGATGGACGGTCTCCTTGCTTCAAAAGGCAGTAACCATCAGCACTAAAAGGCAAATATTCAATACTCCTTGTGAAAGAAAAACGACAAGTTTGATGCCTAAGGGGATATTGATAAACGCTTCACTTTGCTGATGCATGAGATCTGTCGGGTAGTAAGATGTAAATGTAGTGAATAGCACAAGAACATTGCAAAATGATGCAGTCAAACAGTGATTATCAGCACCTTTTCAAATTTGATTTTACAGGTTTCATTCAGTAAATTGGTATAGTTTAAACTTTGTAATATCATCGTATGAATTTTGCAAGTACTACAGTACTCTAAAGCTCAATATTAGTCTGCTACATATTCTTGTCTGATTCAAGTTTAGTGATGTGTTAAATTCGGTGGCTGTTGAACACCTTCTATAGCATATGTATGTAAAATGAACATCAACAATGATAAGCAAATTCTTTCAAAAGATTTTTATTTCAGATAACATAAAATGCCTTGGAATCACTAAACAGCAGTGCAAGGAATCACTAAACAGCAGTGCAAGGGACGTGATTTTATAAACACTCATAAACGGTTTTATAAAATAAATATTCCCTTATTTATTTTTTCAAAATAGAAGTGTTTTAAACAAGTATCCAGCAGCATAGCATTTGGATGCAGCATGTGTTTGACAACACTTACTTAAGTCAAATTGTCTTCAATTCAGTAAAATATGCGACTTTTCAGTCTCTCAAATAACTGTTTGTACATCATGAATACAAAGTCTTGATATTAAAATAACCAGCCTTTACAAATCATATAATCATATTTAAATAACCATTCTCTAGTGTTAAGAAATAAACCTCTAATATATAAATACGGATAAATTCTATTTCTGAGATACCAAATAAATTTCATTCGAAATGTCATAATACAAATACATATTTGAAGTGAATTTGTTTGTTTTTGAAGCTACAAATAACGCGCTGGCTGATGTTCTATATACTATTAAAATATAAATGCCATTATATACGATAACATGTCTGCATTATGCGCAAGCATTTATTATCTCCTTGAAATAGTTTTTATTCAGTAGATCATTCTTGTGGTTTACGTCTAGTCTGCAATTTGTGTATTTTAAGTCACTAAATAAAGCAAAGATTGAATTATAATTATCAACTCATATTTTCTAATCCATGTCCATAAAACACGTCTAAATAGGACACATTTTGGCAATCCGCCGTGTCAGGTTTGCACGAAATATGGGATCGTGCCCCTAAGTATATGTAGTAATTTCCATTTCTAGCACAGGAAAGTGTCAGTTCTCTATGTTGGGTACTTCCCGAGCACTATGCTAATTTCAAACAAACAAATCTGTTTCTGTTTTTTTATTTTTTTTATTGGGGGGGGGGGTATTTCCATTTTCACCTGGCCCTTTAACATAATTGTTTGTTCATATAAAATTGAAAATTCCCCTAAATTGCTAAATATCTTACTGTGGCAATTAAAGTTTTCAATATAATTTTTTTTAAATTAATTAATAAAGAAAACAAATAATACAGGTTCACAGAACAAGTTTGACGGTTACTTGAGCTTCCGAGACTATTACGTAATCACTCCGACAGCGAATTCAGCTTGGTTAATTTATTTGTTTCCAGAATAATCAAGTGTATCTTCTCTAAAATTAAATTATCATTGAATACGCAAGTACAAGAAAACCCCAACTCTAATAGCTCCCTTCTGTAAATTATACTTACAAAATATAAATGCATACAAATCTCTAAAAATGCTTTTCACATCAGTAAACAACATTTCCATGTCTATATCCCAATCATAGTGTCACATTTGACCTTGTAGTTTAATTTTTTGACATTGTTAGATAATTGTTATAGTATATAGTTGCTATATTTAAACAGCCAGTACAAACCACAACTTCATGAGCTCCCCTATGCAACTATTATACAATAACAATTATCTGACAATGTCTAAAAAAGTCAACTACAAGGTCAAATGTGACACTATGATTGGGAAATAGACATGGAAATGCTTTTTAGTGATGTGAAAGCATTTTCAGAGATTTGTATTCATTTATATTTTACAGAAGGGTGCTATTGGAATCGGGGTTTTCTTGTACTGGTATATTTAATTATATAACATACTAAAATTTACAAAAATAAATGCTGAAACAAGTGAAAAAATTCAACCGCCAGTTCAAGTTGTTTAGCATTGTTATTTAGATGTCATTAGAAGTATATTGCCGGTAAAAGAAGCCACTTTTGTTAGCTATTTTTTCAATGACCACATTGATTTGTACCTTAAGGCGGTGTCACACATCACCGTATTGACGAAAACGTACGAATGCGGTGGGAATGCGTTTTGAGTACGTTAAGTACGTTGACTTGTTTTGAGCAAGGTCAAAACTCTCAGCACTAGAGAAATATTATAAAGAAACTTGCAAACCGGAAAGTGTGAAGAGGTATTATTTTCAAGTGGGGATTTACCTTGGTGATTGTCTCTGCGCCTATTCGTTAACGTACGTTTCTTATACTGAGTTTATTCGTTTAGTACGGAACACGTCCGGTTCTCATTCGGCGTTGTTCAGTGAGACGAGACAACTTTTCCGCATCTTATCCGCAAGTCGTACGGTCATTGTACGGTCTATTCGTTTCATGTTCGTCAATCAATACGTTCAATTGTATGGATGTCTTCACCGTATATAATCTCTCGCCACCGTATAGCCTGAACTTTGTACGTTATTCATACGATTTGGCTCAATACGGTGATGTGTGACACCGCCTTTATATATAAGACAAATTGCGTTTCCACAATTTTCCTTAACGAATATGAATTGAGGAAATATTATAAGGAAAATTAAATGAGATAAAAATGTGTTACCATAATATGCCCTCCTCGAATCTTCAATTTGATTTAGCAAAGTATAGTTTCCTTTGCTTGTGCAGAAAAACAGAAAAAATACATGACATTGAGGTGTAACAAAGACATCTTGTGATTTTAATATAGATAAAAGCATTACAATAGAAAAACCTATGCAGAAAAATCTTAATATTTTAATCAAATTAATTTGTTTCTCTGCGGTTGTTTAGAGCTTCAGTGTAATGATTAATAGTAAGCAATACATTCTAATTTAATCCCCTGGTGGAAATGTTTTTGTCTCTGCATGTCACATTATTCATGTTAATCAAAGGTTAATGTAATTATGCATACATAATGAAGGACAAATATGTATTTCAAAAACATATTTTGAGTGTTTTTCAGCATTATTCAGCATGAATGTTTCAAATATTTCAGTAATGTAAAATATTTTAGATAAGCTCACAGGCAGTGAAAACATGAGGAGACCATGTCCTTTATGTCCTTTATGTCAGTTCATTTCTGAGTATCTACAGTTGTATTGTGTTTAAACCTTCAAATCAGAGCACGGAAAATAAGAAATACTGTTGTTAGAAGTTAAGGGTCATGTTTTTATTACATTATATTATTATTATATTATATTGCTGTTCTTCATTTGCCTCTATTGCTAATATGGCTTGTTCATTAGAATGCACTTAAAATAGTGACCCTTTATATCAAAACACGGTATATGGTACAACCTACATTTTTTCGTGAAACCGATAAAATCATGCCATCCCATATGGTCAATATATAGTTCTTTTGAGCTACCAAATCTGTTGTACAACTACAACTTCTTTGTTATCTTATAATCTAATATGTAATTTCAATGTATCTTCTAATCAATAACGGAATCTTGATGTTGTAAATCACCAAACATTTTCACCAAATACTCCCCAATGTGGTGTATGAATTTTTCATCACCAACCCTCCGTTATTATAGAAAATACATTGGAATTATATATCAGATTATAAGATAACAAATACTTGTTGCACCAAATATTTGGTAGCTCATAAGAACTATAAATTGGCCATGTTTAAACGTGATTATTCCTTTATGTTAGTGACTAAAAGGTAAGATGGCGTCATGACGGAACAATTAAGTCGACACTGTACAAGATATTGCCTTGATTGATATTCATCTTCAAGTATGGAGATGTTGTTATCGGTTTCACGAAACAAGAAACACACTTTAAGTTGTGACATATATAGTGCTTTGATTTGATGGGTCATATATATATATATATTATAAACACAGCATCATGGAAGGTAAACTAAAAATGTATATTCTTAATACAATGATAAATTTTCGACAGTTTTGTTGATCATGATTTTAATGTAAAGTAGATACCGATTCTCGTCTGTCCGCTTTGATGATGGTATTTGAGACTAAGTCGAATGATTAATCTACATCACGTAAAGTCTTTTATTACTTTTCGAGACTGATTGACCAGTACGTGACATATCTAGTTTAATTAACATGCGTGTATATTGCAAAGCTGTTGTCACTAAAATAGTTTAGAGTCACTCGTCAACTTTTAGAGATTATCCTTCGTCTGATCAGGCTATTTTCCCGAAACTCATTCACCAAATAGGGAGGTGTTGTTTTACAAATTTTACAAACCGATCATCCGAATTAATACAATAATTATAGCATTTTTTGCTATGCACTTGTTAAGCTGAGTTTGGTTCTCCCATATCCATATATACCAAAATAATTACAAACAGAAAAAAGGCCCAATATACCTGTTACATTAACAGTTTTCACTGGTAGCGCTGTTGCCCCGCACTTGAACAGGAATGTACAGCTCACAATTCCGTCAGAGAGTTTTAAAGATCATTGATCTATAATAAACTTACTTTGCAAGTAGCAGTTTTCTTCGAGTAAGCTCTTTGAAATTTAATCCAGCCATATATAGAATTATTTTTCCCGGTTTAGAATGGCAATGATTTATTGGACAGGGGGTACTTATGTTTCTGTTGTGGGTTAATTGTCATCATTTATGTATGCTAAAGGTTAGTACATATTACTTTATGAAAGTCCAAAAGTTCGAGAGTTTAAAGTTGCTATTCAATGTAATTTATGGTACATATGGATGCTATATATCTTTTGAACGTGAATACATTTTTTTTTTCAAAATATCAACACAATGAAAGAGCAATTACAGATAAATTACTCTAAATTAATAAATTTCAATTGTTTTTACACCAAACCTTGCTCTTCGTAAGGCGAAATCATACTCGGCCTCCAAACAAAATTTTTCCTACCAAACATTTGGTCGTGACGTCACCAAATATTTGTAATCGAACTTAAAGTATGAACGGGTAGCAAACATTTGGTCCAATGTATATGGCAATTCAATAGCATGTGCAATCTAGCGCGAAATTTTATTTGGTCACAACTCAATGTTGACGTTATTTTGTTTGGGGTCACTCGTCATTTTGACGTCACGACCAAATGTTTGGTAGCGAAAAATTTGTTTGGAGGCCGAGTATGTTTTCGGCTTAACATAATAACCGCGTCCAAGAAAACAATTTCTTCGTAAAGTGTATAATGCTCGACTTTTAAACACCATAAACTTCCCCTTAATATTCTTAAACTGAAAACACTTATGTTACCTAGTTGAATAACGGAATACATGATATACCCTATTCACTCGTCTAATTCAACTATTTTCCATCTGACAATCTCCTTAAAATTAACAAAATCCCCGTTTCAAAAAGTTTGACAAAAAGTCATACTCTATGACCAACACTTCATTAAAATTATTTGAACAATTTTTGGCAAGCTAGTATGAAAGCGCTCAACTGTAACGTGATCTAAATTCAGAAAATGAGTAGTTGAATTGGACGAGTGGATACGGTAGTTTTAGATATTTTCAATAGATAAAAGTAGTTCCCCTGTGCTAGTCCAAGGCTACCTTTTATCTTTTATTGATCTTCGCTTAAGGAGATGGCTTTAAGTGTATCAACTCTTTTTCAAGTAGTTGAACCTGAAATCAAATTATGAATGTATAAGTACAATTATAAATCTGATCATTTAAATGAATCAGTCGAAGAAGGATGTGTCATTGTGTTGAGATATTTATTTCAAATCTTATTTTATTTTGAACTTACTCATATTGAGTGTGTGAGCGTTACAGTAAACTCTAACAATATGCTAGGAACCAAGTAACTGCTGTGGTGTTAACTATTACTTTAATATATTAATTTAGTCAATTTTGATTGATTTATTGAGCGGATAAAAATTACTGTTTCCATCTAGACTCGTTAATTTTTTATATATAATTCTACTTGGCAGAAAAACAAACCACAAGATAATTGTAATGCAAATTGTTAAAATTGTCTTCTTTAATTGCTGAATGAAAACGCAGTTTTTATCTTAACATTTGTTGTTGCAACTAATCCTCTGACTTTCTAAAACGACCTTTTAAAGCAGGAAGTATCACGTGTATCAAAAAAAATTGTGCACGGATTAAAACTGATTTTGACCTCGATAAAAGCACCAAATCATAATTTTCATGTTATTGTAGTAAAGTAGATTAAATAAGCTTTCAAATGCAGAAAAAATTATAGAAATCGGATGAAAAATAAAAAAGATATGACCAAATTTGTGAGTACTTTTAGCTTTTATCATAATGCCATAACCCGTATTAGTGATATGTAATATCTTGCTTAACTGTGTAAATCCCATTGGAATGGAAGAAAAAGAGACGTACTTACAAAATTGGTCATATCTTTTTTATTTTTCATCCGATTTCCATCATTTTTTCTGCATTTGAAAGCTTATTTAATCTGCTTTACTACAATAACAAGAAAATTATGATTTGGTGCTTTTATCAAGGTCAAAATCAGTTTTAATCCGTGCACAATTTTTTTTTTGATATACGTGGTATGACCCTCCTTTGAAAACATAGGTAGTTGCGAATTTCTTGACAAGCCAGTGTGTTTAAAAAATGTAAAAATTTATAGGAATCTTGAAAATGACAAGAAACCTAAGACACCATGGAATATAGACTTACATAAACTTGATAGTCTAAAAGTAAACATGTCAACAAAGGGAATGGATTTTATGTGGATATTTTGAGAATATTTACCTACTAATCACAAAGATATCTTGATATTTTCAATTAATATTTATACAGAAACTATGATGGTAAATATCATCTGAAGAAAAGTGAAGAAAATTGGGGCAATAGAATCGAAACCAGACACTACGTTTTATATTAATTGGAGCAGCATTCGTATCAAATTTTGATGACATAACTTTTTGTTCTTATAGGATGTGTGTCAATGGATGATGCATATTTTGCAGGTGATGTGATGGAGTTCAAATATAAATATCGCTTGTTCTGAAACTCTGATTTCACAGTTTATAAAATTGTAGTAGCGATAAATATTTATTTTATTAATTTGTAAATCAATTATTTATCATTATTGTCTACGAATTGAATATGAAAAGGCAATATGCCTGACATGATTAAAAGCTTCAAAGCTGTAAGGCAGTTTTCCACTGAAAAGAACACCTACCACATACTGGGTAACAGTTTTTAAACAGATGTCCAGGTTCCACACTTGAATTATCTTCATGTGGAGGTAATTGATTTTTGTTTTAAGGCTCTGTCACACATCACCGTATTGAGCTAAAACGTATGAATAACGTACAAAGTTTAGGCTATACGGTGACGAGAAGCATTATACGGTGAAGAAATCCATACAATAAACGTATTGATTAACGAACATGAAACGAATAGACCGTACGATGACCGTACGACTTGCGGATAAGAAGCGGAAAAATTGTTTTGTCTCACTGAACAACGCCGAATGAGAACCGGACGTGCGCCGTACTAAACGAATAAATTAAGTATGAGAAACGTACACAACGAATAAATAACGTACAAGTAGTCGCAGAGACAATAGCCAAGGTAGATCCCCACTTGAAAAGCAACCTCTTCAAATTTTTCGGTTCGCAAGTTTCATTATAATTATTCTCCAGTGCACAAAACTACTCTATAACAAAACCCTGGGGCGGGGGTAACTGATATTTGTGTCTGGGTATACCACCCGAGATCCGCCGGTGGCCCTATGTGGGACCAAATATTGGCAAAAATTAGTGAAGTCATACCCTATCTTAGACCATAAAATATATCTTCGAATAGATACCCTATCTGAGCCCATACCTGTTCGAATTAATATACCCTATCTGAAACTATATACGCAAATGTGACGAAGTAATTATTACAAGAACTGTAAAAATGTAATTGTACACCATTTGAACACTTTTAAGAATTGTCTCTAGGTATTTGAAACACTTTTATTGGCAATTCAAGGCACCATTGTCATTAATCCAACAATTCATTCTAAGTTTTATACCCTATCAGGGACTTAAAATACAAATTTGATACCCTATGTGAGACTTGAAGAGTACCAGGTCGATTTTGATACCCTATTATTATTGCAATTGCACTCTTTTTGGTAGCTCAGGGGGTTACCCGGTCAGAATACCCAATACTACCCGGGGACTACGCAAAATGAAAAAACAAAAAAACAAAACAAAAAAAACACTGATTGTATATCGATTCCACTAGGCATTGTTGTGATGCTCTATTACACTGCGGGTATACCTAAAATGTGAGAAATGAAAATTGAGGTAAATTTTTCAAACGGCTAGTGTAAAATGATGGTAATAGTTTTTGGTGTCAAATTTGGGGTCAAAATTTAGCTCCATATTTTTCATATCTGTCAATATCGTTGGACTTTGAGGGCTCTTACTTGGATTTATGGGGGTCAGACTAAGTGTAAACTTATCTTTTGTGAGGTGTTTATTTATCTGCCAAGACCCCTTTTGACGTAAGCCTGAGAGCTTAAAGAGCTATCATTGGTATTTCCTTTTAAGTGTTAAACTTTTTAAATGTAAAGTTATTTTTGTGTTTCTTTATATATGAAACACAAATAGAAGACAATATTGAAACATGAAACATGATGGAATGAGAGTAAAATAATAATTATAAGTTTTTGTTCGATTAGAAATAAAGAAATATAAGAATATGTACTGTATATGAAATATTCAAGCATGAGGAGAGTTTTCTAATTTGATAAAGCTATTAGAATTCAAAATATCATACATGTTTTAAACATAGGTCTAGGGTCTCTACATACTGAGGACTTAATCAATAGGCATTTAAGTGATAGGGTAAAAACATAGTCGGCCTCCATACAACATTTTCGCTACCAAACATTTGGTCGTGACGTCAAAATGACGAGTTACTCCAAATAAAATAACTTCAACACCGAGTTGTGACCAAATAAAATTTCGCTCTAGATTGCACATGTATTGAATTGCCATATAAATTGCACCAAATATTTGTTACTGGTGTAGCAGGAATGTAAGTCCCGTGTTCTAATTATCCGGGTTGTACAGTAAAGTATAGGCTAACAACTCTCACGCAACATTAGTTTCACGCTTTACTCCGTTATGGTCTATGGAAGGCGGACTACCATTTCAGGGGGACTAATATTCATTTCACACCGGTTCATACTATAAATTCGATGGCAAAATTTGGGTCTTACCTTCATGTAAGATATTCATGAATTAGACTGCTTCAAAAGACTTAAAACTAAATAATCAATAAATGTGATAACAACAGATTTCATGCAAGACAAATTTCATGATGTCTTACATGAAGGATGAACCAGTATCTGGTGACGTCACGACCAAATGTTGGTAGCGAAAATTTTGTTTGGAGGCCGACTATGTTTTCAGCCATAGAACTTGAAAAAAATGGGGACGCAGGTTAACGTAGCGGTACCTCCCTTGCCTTGCACCAATGAGTCTCGGTTGTTCCGGTGTAATGAGCGTCCTAGCTACTATTCAATTTTTGTACTATGTACATGTACATTTTAGATTAATAATTTATTGATTGCGACTTATTCAGTGTAGTTCAATTAGTCCCGGACTCCTGGTTATGTGAGACACTCGTTACATCGGGTTCGGTTCCTGGCCCCGGTGCTGTATGTGCATACAGTCCATATTCGCTTCCGTAGGTCTTTCTCCGGGTACTTGGTTAAACGATCGTTTACACATCCAGATATCACCTATTTTACATATCATTGGGTAATTTTTAAAGTGATGTAACTGTGAGCCCTCGCGATTTAAGTATATACTGTGTACTGATACGCCAATACACTATAACATGCACATTTTGATCAGTTATGCTACTGTCAATATCCGATGTACGTATATAATGTATACTTTCAAAGCCTTCAAAGGATTTCTTACTCTGTCAAATTGATGTTGAAGTTAACTTTTATTCAAATACTATACTAAAAGTTACTTGAAAACTGTCAAGCACACATCAAGTTTGAAGTGTTTATAAAATTTGATTAACTTGAACAGATTGATATTTACATTGCTGTCAGGAGCCTCTCATACCAAGTGAGTCATAAAAAATCGTTCATTGGATTTGAACCATATTTGATGGACAAGATAAGTATCGAACAGTGTCTTATAAAAATGAATAAAGAAATAAGCATATCTTAAAAATACCC
>JXSR01S008803.1:23721-42237 GCA_000969725.1 Ophiothrix spiculata
TAGTAAATCCATCTGAGGTATAAAAGTTAGGATTTAGGAAACACACCACCATCAAAGAATGGTATATTGCAAATTAATTATCTCTCAATTTGAGCCATTTGTGTGTAAATTTTTGCACTTTTTTTGATTTTGCTATACTTTTAAGCTTTGTTTAGAGCATTTTCATAAATATTTAATTCTAGGTGGAATCTAGGCTAGTCCCTTTAAGAGAAGACATCAAATGATCAATTGGACTTATTATATCAGCACTCAAAATTGTGCGAGCAAACTTATTTTGAAGAATTTGAATTTGAATGCCTTGGTTTTATAAAAAAATGAATAGTCATTGAATAGGAAGTTTTTAAAATGCCTTCTTTATAAAAAATGAATAGTCATTGAATATTCATTGTCATTGAATAGGAAGTTGAGCAGAACTTAAATAAATGTTAATGACATCATAAAACTTGATATTTTCTTTAAAACATAACAAAGGATTAATGTAATTAATTGTTCTAATAAATGCTCTAATAGTACAGATTCAGAACACTGATTTTAAAAACAGATTCCCATCTGTCCTGATCCTAACAGTCAGGGTTAAGACATTAACCCTCAGTATGCTAAAGCAAATTTTGATGATTTCCTTCAATAAATTGACATTTATTGATCACTGTGACCTCTAGGTTAAATCTAGGTTAATTTTGAGGTAAATCCAGGCTATAACTTTTGTAGCCAATCACAAGACAAACCTCATTGATCACTGAGTTAGTCAAAATCATATGAAGCGTGCTTCAGTTGAAACCTGTTGCCAGAACCAGATGATCCCTGTGACCCCTACTACATCCACTTTGACTTCAGGCCATACAATAAACATTTAGCCCTTCACTAGAGTAACCCTCTTACCAAGTTTGGTTGAAATTGCATGAAACATGCCTGGGTTATGATCAATTTCCAGATGTCCAACAAGAAACATACAAGCTAGGCTAGATTCATATATGAAATAGCTGTGTATACATTATCAAGCCAAGCAATCTAACTATGACTTAATTTTGATGTACCGTAGTAATTTTAAGTAAATTGATTTGGCACAAAACACTAAAACTTTAATATCTTATCTTATCTACATTCTGTCATTCACAACTGTTAACTCTAGTGATAATTTGTAAAATGAGAATATGCTGCTCCTTCTTTACTACCTAGTTCAGACATGTGCCCATAACCCTTTTTTATTTTACCATATAGTTTAATCTGATACAAGCATGTGAATTTGTAAGTTTGATAGCTTGTAATCTAGGTCCAGATACAAAATAGCTAGTATGATATTTATAAACAACCAATTAGTGCTAATTGTGAATATTGATGATGCAGTTAATCTGTTACATGCATGTTAACACAAAGTTGATGATAGCATGATTAATTACACAGATATGTTATCTACCTCAGACGTGACATGGGTCAAAATACTCTTGCAAAAAGGAGCTAGTGTATTGTTTGGTTATGACTTAATTGTTGCTTGTGAGATGCTGAAAAAGCAAATTCCCAGTGTGAGTTCACGCAATTATAGAAAATGTCTCGTTCATGACTAAAAATGTTGCAGCACTAGTTTTAATGCTTAAAATATCAGTGAAGACTATACATTTGGTTGGACATACATAGCTCACCATATATACAGTAATCAATGTTTTAGGCCTACAAGTATTTTGACCCATGCCTATCTATGTTGTGTACCATACTAGGGTTATCGCACTTAAATTTATGTGATCTGGAGCAAGTGTCTGGTGTCCAGTTGTGTGTGGTTTAGAATGCAACTGACCACAAAGGCTAAGGGCTAGAGACACTTCATATCATTGTTGTAGTCATTTTCTTTCAGAATTGTATCATTGATATTAATCGTCTACAATGGTGCAAACTGTTATTCTGATTAATTGAGCATTTCATTCTTAATTTTTATTTTTAACATTATGCAGAATCTATTTTAATAAACGGAGACCTATTTTTCTCCCCACTGCACATTTATCAGTTCTGTCAATGTTCTGAATGAGGATTTTCAATCTAAATTTTCACATTATACAGAATGCGTATGTAATGGACACATATTTTTCACCCACTGCATATTATGCTTACTGATGAGTAGTAGTAGGTACATGTATGTTTAATATTGACTTCTACAGGCCAGATTAGGGACTCCTGGTTGGCACTTTGATACTCTCTAAAAACAAAGAAATATCGTACATTAGGAATACATTAGAAATAGGCACATTTGGATACTTTCCCCTACAATTATTTTCATTTATGTGGCGCATTGTAAGGACTAGTTGAGAACCCCTGAGTTAGATCTATTCATGGTAGGTAATCTGTTGTTGATGATGATGTTTTTAAAGGTTGGTTCAGACTCCTATCCCACCCCTATATTTTGCTTCGAATGTTCTATGCGAAAGAATCAAATAAAACTGTATTTGAGCATTTGCTCAATGTGCCTTCAAAATTTTGCACCAGTCATCGGTCCCAAAATTTTATAGGGCCTATTTAATTGTGCATATGGTCCATACAGGCACTATTATACTTACAAAATGAAAATGGTGTTAAGATTTTGAAAAAGCCTGTGCTTAAATAGTAAATATTTTGATGGTACATTTTGTATTTAGATCATCATAGAGTCATCAATGATTTGGGTCTTCCTACTAGGGTTATCACATTTAAATGTTCTACTCAAATTTATTTAGCTAGAAAAGAGGTTAGGTTTTCGACACATCAGTATCATGAATTGCACCTTAAATTTAAACTAAAGTCAACTTTTATCTCATTTTTCTTTTCAGATGGATGTTTTTCAAAGATCTCATGTACACATGTCCAACCCAGACAGAGTAGAAGAGTTAGTCACGCAATTGATTAAAGGAGGAAAGAGTAAATTACAGGTAAGACAACTAGGCTAGCTCAACTAAGTGGCATTTTAAAGTTCTGGACTGAATTGAAGATTTAAGGTGGTTTCAGAGTAGCTTTTATGCTTGTAGCTGTGACATGCAACGAAGCATTTGCAATTTTGAGCTGTTGTGATGTAGCATGACATATTTACATATTGCTGTGATGATCTGGCACGATCTGTCTTAAAATGATGTGTCGTTGCGACTATTATGATAAGGTAATTGATATTGGCTTGCCACAAAATTTTCTCGGTGCCACAAGGTCGAGTTTGCAAACTTGAAATATTTGACCTCACATTGGTTGTTTTGACCTCAGACTTGTCGTACGACCCACACAACAAACACTTTGAAACCAGTTTGTCCTGGCAAAGACATACCTTTGAAACATTACAGCACTAGATATTCTCTTCCTGGTTAGCCCTGGTTCAGAGAATCTTGTATCCTATCTGGAAGGGTTCTGGATCCCAATAAAATCAAAAGCCCTCACAGTGAGATTGCTTGTAGACCACTGGTAAGGGAAAGGAACGGTACTAAGCAAACCCGGGACCTCATTGGTGCAAAGCGAGGGAACTACCGCTACCCCGGCGTTTTATGTGCATTTGGTTTTCAGTCCATGTTGACTCCGGCAGGTTTTTCTCTGGGTACTCCAGTCTTCCGGATCCTCCTGTGTTCAAAAATTGAAATTAAAAACATCTTGGGGCCCAGATGAAGACAATATTCCTTCAGCTTAATTGGTACCAAGTACATGTACCAACTTGGGTTTCCTTGGCGAAAGCCTAAACAAGATGTGATAATTTTATACCTTTTAATTGTTGTTTTGACTAAATGTCACTTTGTTATGAGTAGCTGTGGCAAGCACAATGTTGTTGATTTTTTTTTAATGTTGTCTTACATGCTTCATTTAACTTCATTCACTTATTTGCAAATTTCATTTGCCAATTGATTTCAGGTCATCTCAGATTTTGACAGAACATTATCCCGCACACACTATAATGGTCAAGAAGTACCCACATGTCATGGTAAGTTGGCTTTGATTTTGTTAAAATGAAGTGCCATAGAAACTTAGTGAATTAAAAGTTCAGTGGCAAGTCACAAAATGGCCAAGTGATCCATCCAATGACGCTCTTTCAAAAACAACCGTGCATAGTTGTAGTTGTTCCTCAGGAAAGTTTCTCTATTTTATGTCTATTTAACCATGTAGTATTTCCAGAGTATAATTCAAAGCCACAGGGGGTATGGCAGTTTTGGAAGGGCAAGTCCCTCAATTTTCAACAATTTTTCAGTGCATCACAGCAATTCCTTAAATTTAGGTTTAAGGTTTTTTTTATTTCAGAATTTACAAATTATTAAACACATCTAAAACACCTAAACACACAACAATGCAATTAAGTAGACTGCAACCCAAAGAGCACGCTACATTGCAAAGGGGCAATGAAGATTAAGTACCTTGCCCAAGGACACAACATGTTGACACTAGTGGGGCTCGAACTCAAAACCTATGAATTATGAGACAAGCGCCATGCCCACTAGGCCACACATGCTCCTCAAAAGGACATGTGTACGACAGTTTGCCAAAATGCGAAGGGCTTCAAGGCATTTTTTGTCATTGAGAAGAAAGAAAGAAAGGAATAAATTGAATATAGGAAAGCAACACGCTGCCTTACCCATACAAAACGGCACTTGTCTTCGATGCCTTTGATTAAATTATATCTTCAGTATATCTATTAATTTTTTTGATATCTTGAGTATATACCTGTTTATTTCTCTCTAATTCCAGGTGTTTTAGATGATAGCCCTCTATTACCAGAGCATTATAGGGAACAAGCTAATCAGCTTAGAAGTACCTACCTACCGCTAGAAATGGCAGCTGACATCCCAGTAGAAGAGAAACATCATCATATGGTAGAGTGGTGAGTAATAGTACTATAGGGAACAAGCTAATCAGCTTAGAAGTACCTACCTACCGCTAGAAATGGCAGCTGACATCCCAGTAGAAGAGAAACATCATCATATGGTAGAGTGGTGAGTAATAGAATTATAGAGAACAAGCTAATCAGCTTAGAAGTACCTACCTACCGCTAGAAATGGCAGCTGACATCCCAGTAGAAGAGAAACATCATCATATGGTAGAGTGGTGAGTAATAGTTAGCTGGTGAAGCGGTGGTATATATGGTATGGGAAATTATTGACTGCGAAGTGTCATCCAGCACAGCTGAGCCTGGATGTGACACTGAATGGGGATGATTTCTCATACCACATCGAGGCTGAATAAAATTTCTGAATTTATTATACCATTAAGACAGTGTTGATAATCAATTTATCTATTTTTCTGCAATTCGTTTTGTGTTACTTCGCAAAAAATTGACAAAAAAACCTGATCTGATGCCCAAAGGAACTTGATATAATGTGTCTCTTTCCATATATGGTCATAAATTCTCTTATTGATATGATAGTAAACCATAGCTCTGCAGTCAGAAATATTATATACCTAACAATAGGTAGATTTTAACGGGTTCGCCGTCGGACAAGTTTTGAACTGTCAAAAAAAAACACCTCTGTTTTGACAGTTCAAAACTTGTCCGACGGTGAACCCGTTAAAATCTATCAATAGTAATGAATTCCTGTCGTAAAATCCTTTCTCAAAAAAAAAAATATAATACCTAAGTTACACGTCTTGTACTGAGGGTCAAGTTCACTCTGGACAGGAAATTTAAAAGGGGGTTCGCCGTCGGACAAGTTTTGAACTGTCAAAAAAAAAACACCTCTGTTTTGACAGTTCAAAACTTGTCCGACGGTGAACCCGTTAAAATCTTATCAAAAGTAATGAATTCCCATCGTAAAAGCCTTTCTCAAAAAAAAAAATATATACCTAAGTTACACGTCTTGTACTGAGGGTCAAGTTCACTCTGGACAGGAAATTTAAAAGGGGGTTCGCCGTCGGAAAAGTTTTGAACTGTCAAAAATAAAATCTATCAAAAGTAATGAATTCCCGTCGTAAAAGCCTTTCTCAAAAAAAAAAAATATATACCTAAGTTACACGTCTTGCACTGAGGGTCAAGTTCACTCTGGACAGGAAATTTAAAAGGGGGAAACAGATCAAAACTTACTATGACTGCTGTGATACCCTGATGTATGGTCTTGGCTTGTTGCTCATGGAGGCTGACTCCTCGAAAACTAGAAAGTGCGGACAATTTGGCATTCCTATTTCATAGCAAGTCACAATAGACACTGCGGGAAATGCATGCATGGTTCCACATGAAATATAATGCATTCACTGACAATTGTTATTATATTGTAAGGTCAAGATAGACACAATCTACCAGTCTTCCTAGTTATTGGGCTTGCTTTCAAACAAATCTGGAGATACAATAACTCTGCTTTATGAACCACAACCAAGGAAATTATTGCTGATTTGATTCACATTCCCCTATTGGATTCATTTGCTGCTGTTTGATTTTGCATAAATTTAATGTCCTTATTTTTCATGTATGTCCTTTTATTTAATGTACGGGATAAATGAGCACATGCGTGTTTTGGGTTTTTGTAAACCCATTCATTTCTCCTAAATTACTTGCATTTTGTTCATGTATTTTATCTTGTTATAATAGAAATATTTCTGTTAAATTGAAATTTGTTTTTGTAATTTTTGTGTATGACAATGAATATTTTTCACATGTTTGTAAATTGCAAGTGATTTGAATAAATATTATTACCAGCATTTTACGCAGGGCCGTACGAAGGTATGTAAGCCAAGGGGGCAAGCACATTTACCGTCCCAAAATTCATGTTTCGTCCCGATGTATATACCGTCAACTTGTCTGTAATGTCATTTTGCTATTTTCAGCCAGAAATCGATATAAAACCTTGATATTTGTGCTAAAATTGGCTTATTTTGACTACAAATTTGCGGGACAGTAATATCGGGACTGTAAAAGTAGTAAACTATCGTCCCGATATTTTAATTTTTGTCCCGCCATCGTCCCGATTTTTCGAGCCGGGGGGGGGGGCGAGGGCCCCCCTGCCCCCCCCGCTTCGTACGGCCCTGATTTTACAGCTCCTCGTGCAACACTAAGGTTCAGATTCCCATAATTGAAATGAGTACTCATTCCCCTTTTTAAAATCCTTAGATCACACTGATATATCTTACAATTCATCAAATCAGTGCAAGTAAGGCGTATCTGCAATAGCTGCTATTTTACATAAATTTGCATTGAACACTGTATAATGCCCAGTCTTTTGTCAGTGGCTCTTGAAATGGTTCTTTAGATGATGGTGTCACCTGGAGAACCGTTTCAAGAGCCACTGACATATGACAGGGAAATTTCTTCTCTTGAAGGACTTATATTCTCATTTCCATATTTTCTCATTTAGGTGGACTAAGGCTCATGGTCTCTTACTTGAGTGTAACCTTAAAAAGTCTTCAATAAGAGAAATGGTTGAAAGGGCTGGTGTCTACTTAAGGTATGTTCCTTCATTGTTATAATTACTGGAGTAACATTGTTTGTTTGTTTTTATTTACTCTAGGTGGACCAAAGGTCACGAGCTCTTAATATCAAGTGGTATCAATCAAAAGGATATACAAAAGGCAGTAGAACAAGCTGGAGTTTACCTTAGGTATGACGTCACACATGAGAACTTCATTTTCACATTTTCGAGATTTTATCAGCACATCTTTCTCTCATAGTTTTGAAGTTATCACCTCATTTCATTTTCATGGAGGAGATCATGATAAAAACACAAATTGTTGCACCAATCACTGTTGATATAATTTACTAATCAGCTTTCAGTACATATTTAACACCACTTTACATTTTATGATATTCTATTCAAAAGTATTATCACGTTGTGAGGACAAATTAATGATACACTAATGGTTTATTCTGAGTCCAGTGATTTCATTGAAAGACGTCTCCCGATAGTTACCCAGTCTTCATACGTGTTACATATAGTGTGCTTTAAAATGTAGAGATTGCGCAGGGTAGAAATCTGATTAGATTCTCGCAAATCTACTGGGGAGAATCGTACACAATGTGTGCACCTCACTTTACGACAACCTTTGTAGATTCTCACACAATTATCCAAGGGGAATCTCTGCGAGAATGGATTCTCAGATTCTCACCAAATTTATAGCCCTGATTGCGTATCAATAGGTATCAAGCGATGCGTCATTGATGAAATTGCTGGACTCTGAATGTTATCAGTTGCTGTTTTGTCTTCCATGTGACGGCAGAAAATGTGGTATGTTGTAATGATGTTTGATTAAGAGCTTGGTCTTGTGCAGATGACCCACAATTTATGCCTCTCATTTAATATGTAGAGAATAGTTTAACCAAATTTGCCAGATGTGGGTTAACAACCATTTTAGAAGATATTTTGCTCATTGAAAGAACCATCTTCCAGTAGGTTTTGTCACATGATGATGATAGCTTGGACTGGATCCACCAGTTGACAAATGAGGTTATTCTTGATGGACCCAGTCTAATGATAGCTAACACTGTTTGGAAGAAAATTGAGCAATGTAAAATCATGCCATTCCATGTTATTTGAAGATTGTTTGAACTTCAAAGTTATTTAATGGGAAATTTGAATTTGGAATTTTAGGTAACCACCTTTGCAGTTGACACTGAAACCATTTTTATTTGTGGCGGTTTACTTTAAACACAGTGAAGAGAATTATATTTTGAGAGAATCAATCATATAGCCCAAAACAACACTGCAGATTGCAAAATGACGGGGCTATATATATCGAGCAAGATAAGCACACTGTCACAAGATGAGAACATTCCTGCTATATAAAGACAAGAAATTCAGTCCGGACATAGTGTCAGAGCATTTCAAGTAACAACACAAATGATAATGTAAAAAAAATACCTAAAAAGTCAATGACTTCTATTGTGTAATTCCAGACAACAGCACCATTACTAACCAAAATAAATTGTATACTCAAATGTAAACCTTGGAAGTACTAACAGTCCCGTACATTGTAATCATTGGTCATGTTTACATATGTGTGTTAATTGATTGCTTGGTTAGTACTTTGACTTTCACATTATAGAGTTAATGTTCATTCAAACAATTTTTCAACATCACATACTTACATGCAGGATTATTTTACTACAAGAAACAACCTGTTTTAGACATACACATTGTTGAAGTAAAAAGTGTTAGGGTTAGAAGTAAGTATGAAATGGTGTCGGGTCAGACAAACATTGTTTAGACTCTACCAAACTGAAATTAATCAATTACCCACTTGATCACTTTAGGGATGAGTTATGTACACAATCCACTAGTGGAGCTTCCACGCCCCTCCGCGGAAGCTCCATTTGTGGATTTACCCCGCTCGGGTGCAGAAACTCCACAAATGGAGCGTCCGGGCTCGAACGCAGAAAACGCTTTGGTCACTATATAGGAAGAACAAATTTACCGCCCTCGGGTGCAGAAACTCCACTGAAGAATACTGTTTTGGACATGCAGATGAACAGATGTGGTAGAGATGTACTTTAACTAAATTTATAACAATGAAATACCAGTGGAATAGTGTTTGGACAAATCGTTGCAGCCATACAAATATATACAGAAATCGTTATGGCCCAGGGTTTTTTCTCTAAATTTTTCATGGGGGGGGACAACAAAATTTTCGTCCCCGCCAGTCCCCGTCGGGGATGAAGTCAGATGGGGGGGGGAGGTTAAGATTTCGGGGCCTTTGGTTTTTGGGGGGGGGGACTCAGTTTGGCGAGTTATTGTTACTGTTTAACTACTTTTATCACTTTTTAGTGATAAAACAATATGAATTAATAACAGAGAACTGCACTGGTAACCTTAATTAACCCCATTCAGAAGTTTATAACAACTGAATCAAAATATCTGACGAAATTGGCAACAAAATATTCCAGAAAAATCACTATACAGTAAGGGTTAAAATTTAATGTAACGGGGACGTGGATCAGATGGGGGGGAACAAGCTCTGGTTCAAAAATGGGGACGATCGCCAAATGGGGGGGATTTGTTGATTTTTCGCCGGATGGGGGGGTCAGTCCCCCCCCAGGAAAAAAACCCTGGATGCCAATGTTTTTCTGAAAGGAAACTGATTTCACAGAATCTACGACTTTTCAAACGGACGTGGTGTAGAACGGCAAATCTACTCTAATGTAAAAACATGTACTCTTTGTTACTTGTGTATTTGAGTCATTATTCATGACCAATTAAACTGTCTACTGGCTAACACACACAAATGCATATCTCACCATTTCTTCTTATTTGGTAGAATTTTGTTTGCAACTTTGCACCGAAATAACTTTTGTGAATACGGGTCAAAGAGTCTGTGACAGAATATTGCAAATTTGACATGAAAATTCAGAGTCATGAGTCATTTTCTATGGTAAATGGTGGGAGACTCAATTGTCATTACAAAAATATCTAATTCAACGATTCACTGATTGCATAAAAATCTGAAATTCCAACATCCTCTACAGTTGAGCGCGGTAAATGTTTTCTTCCTATATAGTGACGAAAGTGTTTTCTGCGCTCGAGAGCGGAAGCTTCACTTTTGGTGTTTCTACATCCGAGGGCGATAATTTTTTTCTTCCTATATAGTGACTAAAATGTTTTCTGCACTCGAGCGCTGAAACTCTGATTGTGGAGTTTCTGCATTTCGAGGGTGGTAAATCAACAAACGGAGCTTCCGAGGAGGGGCGCGGAAGCTCCACTAGTGGAGTACATACATACATGCAGGGATGGAATGAATGACATTAAAGACATGCTGCCATAAACATGCTGTCAGTCTATTACTACATGTAGTTTCTTAGCAGATTTATCCTACCTGCCAGCCTACATTTTAATCATTGCTTTTTCTCATTTGCAGGGACGGAAGCAATGACATGATAGAACTGCTGCACAGACATGCAATCCCACTATTAGTCTTCTCCGCAGGCATAGGGGATATACTCATTGAAGCTATTAAAATACAAGCAACCTTCTATGAAGACAATATGCATGTGGTCTCAAACTGTATGGAATTTGATGAAGAGGTAAGGATTGATTGATTGATTGAACAAAAATTACTCAAGATCAATCAAATGATTTGCTTTATTTATTGGTTTACGTTGGAAATACATGCATTTTTTAGAGTATAATGCCTTACAGTGTATTGTTGACACAAGCGTGTGAGTTTGGTGCCAGAAGTTTGAACTCAAATTTGTGTATAAAAATCTTAAAACCAGAAGTTTTTACGGGTAAAAATTTCAGAAATGCAAAAAGCGGTGGGATATAGCTAGCACAGCTTTCCGCAGCCTTCCTGGTATGGGCCCTTAACAAATTTCAACTGTATTTTTTGTTTGGGCTCATGGCATTTATTACAACACAGTAACACTATGGAGAGTTTTACAAGTTCATAAAGCTAAATCAGTGATCAGAATCTTCTTGGCATGCATTAAAGATGTGTTCATCTTTCTAAATAGATAAAAAGATGCGAGGCTTAGGTTCAGTCACATCAGGTTCATGAATTGCCCCTTTAAGAATGAATCTATAATCTTCTTCAAAACTTGTTGAGACAGTTATACTATGTACTCAACTAACGGTGCGTGCACCAAATTTGGCGCTCTGACAAGTACTGATTGGTGCTTTTACACTCTCTAAATACAAAGAAATCCATTAGGAATACACTGAGGAATAGGCAAGTTTGGCGCTTTCCCCTACAATGTTTTTCATTTATGTGGCGCATTGTACGGACTAGTTGAGAATCCCTGGCCTGATGTACACAATGACAATATGAAAAAGGTTGCTTATCTGTGTAAAATTGCATATCATATAGAAAACTTCAGATGTTATTGTTTACAAAAACGTTTCCAATCCCCCCTTCTCCCGCCCCTCATAGATCAATGTTGTGAACATGTATGTCTAAAATACTCAACATTGATTATGGGGAGTAGGGAGAGTGCTTATATCACTAAGTGTCCCAACAATTTTGCAGAAGATTATAGCTTTTTGAAAGGTTTTGTTTCTATGACTGAACATAATAAATATCGAAGAACAGCTCATCTGTTAAACTTAGGTCAGAAATCAGTGTCCTGCTATTTTGAGCCATTACTGAGGCCTGAAAGACACCTTTGACTTTGTCACATTATTTATTCTACATACAACATACTTTCGATCTGTCATTCCCTTGAGGCTTAAGAGTGCTTACAAAGATTGACAATGAATAACAAATTCCACTATAACATACAGTTACAAACTCTTGTCATTTAATTGTGTTGTTTGTTTCAGGGCAAGTTAACTGGCTTCAAAGGAGAACTTATCCACTCATTTAACAAGCATGAAGTCTCATCCCATCAACCAGAATACTTTGAACGCAATAAGCACCGTACCAACGTGATACTATTGGGTGACACTCTAGGTGATTTAAGAATGGCTGATGGCTTACCAGATACAAGACACCTACTCACAATAGGCTTCCTTAATAAACAGGTAATTCATTCTTTTGTTTATAATTTTTGTGAATGTACCAGTTAGTGGAGAAGACTATTTTATACTTAATTCTTTCAAAGCTAAAACCTACAAGTCGCCCCTTTTTAGTAACGCAGGCCCCCTAATATTGGCTATGGGCCAATTTCAGTTGAAAATTATAGAAATTTAGGCCTACTTACACTTTCTTGTTTCTTTGTGTATAAAATAATATCTTTGTAATTTTGTAACTACAAGAATATATGGTATTATTTTGTAGCAGCCATTATACATATTTGTAATTATACTTATTTGTAACTCATTGTAATGCGGCTATCAAATGCATCCCCTGTCCCCCACTACCCGGGCATAGCGGGAACTTGACCAGGGCCGTAATATTGAAATTTGTAACGGCCCCATTACAGCCCCGGATACAGCCCAGCAAGGCGGGGGACATTTTTCTGTACGGCCCCGGTCAGTCCCCGCTCCTTGACCCAGGGTATGCCCAGCCAAACTGTTGTGATTATGGATTTTACTTTTGCTCTGACAAAATATTTGTGTTTGTATGACTTGCATTTTGCTAAATTTTATCAGTATGATGTTGATCCCCAGCCATATTCAGTTCCTGTCCTTAAAAACAACATAATTATACACATATAGTCCCGGGGTAGTTTTCCTGGCCAATTTTGGTAGCAAAACGTCCCCGCATACGCCCCCAGATTCGCCCTGGGTATGCCCCGGGTATGCGGGGACGTAGTTTTCTATCAATCCCCAGTCAGATCCCCGCCTACTTCCCCGCTTTACCGGGGGGCCGGAGATGCTTTTGATAGCCGCATAAATACTGTATGATATCTTGTAAATTGTGTATATTAATATATGTACATATTGTATACAATGAGGGCCTGGTTGAAAAGCAATGCTTGTCACTGAGCCAGTAAAACCTTCAAAAAAAAAGAAAGATAAATCAAAATAATAAAATAAAATAAGAGTCACCATTTTAATCAATGTCTAAAATTGATTATTTGCATGTGACATCATATGATCTGCAACCTCATATACAATTTATATATCACACTTTCAGCATATTTATATTTCTCCTATCCGTGTCCTTTTCTTACAGAATACTAGGTATTTAGAAGAATACAAGAAGCAGTTTGACATAGTGTTAGTACAAGATGAAACCATGGACCTTGTTAATGCACTGCTACACAAAATCCTCTAACTGAAGTATGGCAATGAGCTGACACAATGTGTCATAGCTGTGTGGGTGTATGTGTGTGAGGCGGTGTTGAGGGGTGTGTGTTACAACCAATTTACTGTGTTGGTTTAGTGTTCATGCTGGTTTTAGTGCTTCAGCTATGTTTTAAGTGAGCCAGCTTGACTATTTTGTGGTAAGAACTTATGTCGTCAAAATTGTGGTTATATTTGAATGAACTGATTGATTGTTAACAGTTTTTACAGCAATTCAGTTGAATACAAATGAACTTGACTGCAGTGCGACAACTTTGTATCCTGTTACATAGTTGATCATTGTGGCAGCACGGGTCAAAGAGGCAAAATATTCTGAAACCAGCTTGAACTAAACCAAGATATGGATATATAGGAAGAAAGAAATGTTGTCAGGGCTTTGCATCCAAAGACATTTGCTTGTCAAGAGACATTCACTTGCTATATTCTCTTTTGGGCCAATACAAAACCGGCCAGATCCGGCAGACAACCGCCGGTTGAGTTATGAAATTGCCCCTTAGACTTATTCGCTCAAATGGAGAGGGAATGTCTCTTACTATACGTGATTATTGTGTAAATCAATGTGAAAAATATCTCATGTCAGAGTAAAATTTCTTGAAAAGTGCAAGGGGGTTTCTCTTGGCGAGTGCAAAGCCTAGTTTGTAATTTTTTGAGGAAAACATACCCTATTACTTTATTTTGTTGTATTTTTCTTCCAAATTACAAAAGACACTAGATAGAAAGTTTTGATGAAGTTGAATTAAGTTGTTAAGTGGGTTTTGTCAGTATTTATAAGCAATATTTTGTAGTTGTTCATATGTAAAATCCTTTCGCCATCAAGAGTGTATTGGATATTGGCTGTGAAGTGTTGCACTGAGGGGTAGGGGTTTCCATCATAAGTGATCAATGTAAATCTACTATGTTTTCATTATTTTTGGGTGAGCACATCTACTATCTGTACAGGTTTAAAATACCTTCCTTGTTATGAGGGTTATTATGAGCAATTTGTGCAAAATAGTCCCTCTTTGTGCATTTTAGAAAGGCCAAATTGATACATTGCGGGGTATTTTGTGGAAATTTAGAGCTTCTGTTACTCATTCGCCAGATATATTTAGTTTCCCATAGATGTCCATAAGCAGATTGTTTGCTGCTTCTTTGATTACAAGTTGCATCCTGCACAGAAAACATACTAGTTAACAGTTGTGGAATCTTGAGACTGATGTCAAGTTATTCTTATCAACAGATATCGAGACTGTGATTACACCAATCTTAAAGTATAAATGTGTTCAGGTGACTCGTTATCTTATTGTATGCAACTGAATGTGTTCACCTTGAGACTTAACAGGTATCAGTTTGCTAATTGTATAGTTAGTATTCACAGTCAGTAAGGCCAGGGTTAGACGAACCACAACATTTATTTATAACAATCAATTTAATGTCATAATTAATTATGACATACGGTCACACTTATTACGACCTTGCATTTACTACAATAAATACAATGTCATAATTAATTACGAGATGGGATTAGCACATCATTTTCAGCATGACTATAGCACTAGACTATAGTAATGCAATGTTGTAATTAATTATGAGGTGGGTCACACAGGGTTTTCACCGCATTACTTTCAACTTTATTACAATAAATCCATCTCAACGACGGAAATAGTCGTTGTTCATATTTTTAATGCGACGACGACCCGATTGTAAATTATGGGTCAGACGTATTACGACAGCAAAATTTATTGTAGTAAATGCGACTTCATCATTCGTCTGACCCCGGCCTTAGATTTTATTTATGACCTGTTACATAATTTCATGGGTGTTTTTCCTTATAATTGTGTTAGATGGGATGAGTGGGTGTTTCTATAGCCCTTGAAAATTTACATATATTGATTTTATCTGATTCTTCTCACAATGAATGGATAAGTCAAAAAAGTACATCCAAAGATATATTCCCTCAAACTTTATGCAAAGTTGGAGGGAATGCTTAGTTTATATTTTAGAACTCTCCCAGACTGAGTGATGAATTCACAGTATGATTTAAAAATGTGAATGAATGTCTTTCGTGTGTGAGCGAATTTCTTTGCACGTGCAGCCTTAACATGGTAACAGGAATAAGAATTCTGGCTGTGACAAAAGCAAAGTGTGCTGCATGTAGCACTCAGTTTGCATCACAAATAGAAGATTCTTAAAAGCTGGTCACTCCAACCAAGTGTTGCCTATATTTTTTGTTTGTTAAGGTCCTCCAATGAACATCTACAATCATTTCTTCCTTTTTCTATGTGGTAAATCTCCCTTTCTTATATGCAATGCAATGATTTGTAGATTGTCTAAATGAAATTATACATTTTTTAATATAGTTGTTTTTAATAGTTTAATGTAGCTTTGAAGTATAGATTTTCAAGCCAAAGATTCTGTGCTTATCTTATTTTTTGTTTGTTTAAGTTTTAGAGGCAAGTGTAAGCATATATAGGATGCAGCCTGTCATTGAGTGTGTATTCAATGTTTACCCAGTACAACTAGGAAAACCTAGTGCCCACTCAAAATTTGCACTGGTTGAAGGTTTTTTTTTCCAACAATGCAGATCACAAAATTTCTAAAAAGACATGTAGCTTTGCTGCTAAGACAACCAGAAGCGACAAGTTTTTGCAAAAAATATGCGTCATGCAGTGACAAAGCTACACAACTACACGAGTATGAAAACAGCATAAGGTTTGGAATTTAGCATACTTTTTTCTAGCATGATTTATACTAAAACATGCAACATTCTCGATTAAAAGTGAAACATCAATGACTGATTGTTTCAATGGACGTTTCAACAGTACCAGATTGAGAGGTTTCATTAAAAGTTTCGCCCAAAAATCTTCTCTTCCTGAGACTTGTATCTATTGGAGTAAAAAAGAAATAAATAACTGTCTTAAAGAAATAAAGATTTAAATCAGTCAATGATCATGCTTTTGGATTTTAAACAGTACATAATTTAATCTGTCAAAGATTGAAAATTTCCAAAAAGAAGCTTTAGGCCAAAAATTTGCAGCATAACTTTAATTTAGCCGGAATACAGCTGCTTAAGGAATTATGGGTTTACTTAGCACAATTCTGATGGTCAAATTTGTTTAGGTAAAATTTAGATAGGAGATCATATAGAATTTTTACTTCAACTTGAAATATACCCTTTTTAAATATGTTTAATAGTTGGTCTACAGTAATAGGACAGTTTTTAAATATTTTCATTATCACTAAAAATTCAATCTTTTATGTATACTTTTATTTGCATAATTTGCTCTGTAGTTGAGTACATGATGACAATGAAGGCAGTCATTTTATTTGGGCGGTTTCAGTTTAATATGTCATCTCCAGTAATTTGTATGTACATTGAAAATGGAGTTCTTCTAGATGTATTTTGTAAGAGGGTTTGTAGCGGTTTAAGTTTACTCTCCCGTCAGGTAGAACTTTTGTATGATTGCTCATCAGCTCTGCAGATGCCATGGCCAAAGTATATGCATCATTAGATGAAGACATGTCTCTCTTCATAAGTTGTGAAGCCCAGATCATTGTCTGTAGTTTGTGTTTAAGAACAATGCATTTAAATTGATGATGAGTAGGTATTGGTAATGGGGAAATTAAGTGTCTTTAATTTATTAATATGTTTGTAAGTATTTAGATGTTAAGGTTAAAAGCACATATGTTGACAATGTGCAGGAGAGGAAAATTAGATTTTTATTTTGTAGAAGAGAACTGATTTTTGACTTAAGTGTGTGATTGTATCATGGTTTTGGTTTACCAAGACCATTTAATTGTTAATGTCACGATTCATGGGCACAAATTGATGCTAATAACCCTGAAAAGCCCAGATTTGGCTTGACTACCTGCTCCATGCATGAGTTAATCAGGGGAATTTTTTTTTTCAAAACACATGATCTTCTACTTTTATGCATTTTACATCATATCAACTTTAAATGAAAGTGCATATTATGTGTGTTGGTAAGCTATTAGCTTCATTATACGACAAAATCAATAAATCGATGGTTCTTAAAAACTGATTAGCAACATGTTACTATGTAAGTGATAAGGAAGACTGCCCATTAGAAATATTGCATTATTGAACAAATCAACTAGTGTAATCGTGGCATTTATGCATGAAAGTTTTGTTCACATAAGCAGCAATGCATGCATGTATCTGAAAAGCATTTTTTCCATAACTCAATTGTTTTCAAGTGAAATGAAACCAAAAATAAATGTGTTATTACAATATTTCTCTAAATATTTAAAGTTAACTAAACTTATCCAAACAAAATAAGACACTGGTAACCGCTTATCAATCTAAGCACTTGATTGGCCTGTGTCCTGGCAGCAGTTGTTCGGAGCGTCAAACATATAACATGAGTGGCGCATTGGTGATTGTGCGACTTTCTTGTAATGCGTAGTGCAGTTATGTAGAGGTCACGCATGTAAACATCGCCATTTTGTCAACCTCTTCACCATGGCCTTCCTCTCGCGAACGACTGTCGTGTAAGATAAGGCGAGTGAGAAATCAAGGTGTGTGATTCTACTGGTCAGAACTTTGACTAATAGATCTTTTCAAAACACAACTTTCCGAGAATTTCCGAAGCTGATTTTACACTTTCCGGCATTTGCAGACAGAAAAAGTGACTCTTTAACGTACAATAACCAGAATGTAATGTTTGTGTTCTTATTGACTGGTTACGTACAAATTTGAACTTGTAATTTAGGTTAACACTAACGAGTCACTTTCAGTGTGATGCGCTCTGAGTTGACTGGTAATTGTAAGCTAGTCAGACGATTTCAAATGGAAATTTCACTCTTTCTGTCAGTGAGCATATGGTACTCCCAGCCAAAAGTTGTTCAGAATTAGTGCCTATAACCATGTATGGGTCTGAATATAATTATTTTTCACTTTTATTGCACTGCAAATGCAAGAGAATTTTCA
>JXSR01S008803.1:42287-55691 GCA_000969725.1 Ophiothrix spiculata
AGCGCGTCACGCACGGCACAGCGTTTACTGAAGTGCGTTTACGCAGTACACAAAAGTCGTCACACTGATCATCGCGCGGTGGGCACTTATAGTACGTGCAAAAGCCCGGCGGTGCTTGGGAAAAATGATAAAGTCAAACCAGCAAACATTCACAAATTAGCACTTTGTTTCAGATATGCAAAATGTTTTTTTGTGAAGTAGGCCTATCTGTTAAAATTGCAAACATTTAGAATTTAATTCATACTCGGGTGGCTAAAGCCACCCTCGCGCGATAAAAATACGCAGACGCATGGATGCATCGTTGTTGATTCGCGATGAACAACTTTGTGGCGTGTTTGAATACCTAATTCAATGTTTACCCAGTACAAGTAGGAAAACCTAGTGCCCACTCACAATTTGCACTGGTTGAAGTTGTTTTTTTCCAACAATGCTGATCACAAAATTTCTAAAAAGACCTGGAGCTTTGCTGCTAAGACAACCAGAAGTGACAAGTTTTTGCAAAAAATATGCATCATGCAGTGACAAAGCTACACAACTACACGAGTATGAAAACAGCATAAGGTTTGGAATGTAGCATACTTTTTTCTAGCATGATTTAAACATGCAACATTCTCAATTAAAAGCAAAACGTCAATGACAGATTGTTTCAATGGACGTTTCAACAGTACCAGATTGAGAGGTTTCATTAAAAATTTCGCCCAAAAATCTTCTCTTCCTGAGACTTGTATCTATTGGAGTAAAAAAGAAAGAAATAACTGTCTTAAAGAAATAAAGATTTAAACCAGTCAATGACCATGCTTTTGGATTTGATACAGTACATAGTTTAATCTGTCAAAGATTGAAAATTTCCAAAAAGAAGCTTATTTTTGAGTCTGAATACAGCTGCTTAAGGTATTACGGGTTTACTTAGCACTATTCTGATGGTCAAATTTCTTTAGGTAAAATTAAGATAGAAGTAGAACATGTAGAATTTTTACTTAAACTTGAAATATACCCTTTTTAAATATGTGTAATAGTTGGTCTACAGTAAAAGGACATTTTTTTTACAGATATTTTAATTGTTACTTAAAATTCAATATTTTCTGTGCTCTTTTATTTGCAAAGTTTACCCAGTAGTAGAGTGAACGGTGACATATTACTGACCTATGAAGTAAGTAATTTTATTTGGGTTAACTTTTCTGGGCTCAACATGTTGGATGCATCGCTGTAAGATATTTGATTTGTAAAGGGGTTAGTAGCCTTTCAGGATTTTGCTCCCGTGAGGTAGAACATACTTAAAGGAGCTTGGTCTGATTTCTTAAAATTTACTTTTCAATGACATATGAAATATGATCACTCAAGAGGTCTAATTTTCAAATTTCAGCAAAATCGGTCAAACCGTTTTGATTTTATGGACAATTTTGTATTTCAGAGCTGCCTATATGTTACTGTGTAAGATTAATTATGGTTACCATAATTAGACACATTTTCTTACATATCTCCAAAACAAACAATAACTCAGATGTGAAATTTCACATTGGTTATGAGAAACAATATGAGCAACATTTTGGTATCAAAATCTCAAAAAGTTTGAAAAAAAGTTGAGGCAATCGGACCATGCTCCTATATATGCAGGTGACATGGCAAAAGGTAGATGCATCATTATAATTTATCTCAATGTTGTTTGTATTCAAGATCAGGTCGTTCACACCACTCTTAACACGGGTGTGAATCGCGTGACAATAAGCAATAAAAATCAAATTACGCATCACTAATACGTGCATAAGTTAGTGCATTGGTACGTAGAACAGCTTAAAAACAATAACAACCCAGTGAACGAGTGAAAAACAACATTGAGATAAATAAATGTCAAAGTCATGTCTGTCTTCATAAGTTGCAAAGCCCAGATCATAGTCTGTAGTATTGTGTTTAAGAAAATGTATTTAAATTGATGATGAATATGATTGGTAATGGGGAAATCAAGTGTCTTTAATTTATTAATATGTTTGTAAGTATTTAGATTAAGGTTTAGGAGCACATATGTTGACAACGTGCAGGAGAGGAAAATGAGATTTTTATTTTGTAGAAGAGAACTGATTTTTGACTTATGTGTGTGATTATATCAGAGTTTTGGCTTACCAATACCATTTATTTGTTAATGTCATGATTCATGGGCACAAATTGATGCTAATAACCCTGAAAAGCCCAAATTTAGCTTGACTACCTGCTCCATACAAATTGAGTTAATCAGGGGAACGTTTTCTTTAAAACATGATCTTCTACTTTTATCAACTTTAAATGAAATTGCATTTAATGTGTGTTGGTAAGCTAATGATTATACGACAAAAATAAATAAACTGATGGTTCTTAAAATACAGATTAGCAACATGTTACTATGTAAGTGATAAGGAAGACTGCCCACTAGAAATATTGCATTATTGAACAAATCAACTAGTGTAATCATGGCATTTATGAATGGACATTTTGTTCACATAAGCATCAGTGCATGCATGTATCGGAAAAGCATTTTCTTTCCATAACTCAATTGGTTTTGAGTGAAATGAAACCAAAAATAAATGTGTTGTTACAATATTTCACAAAATATTTAAAGTTAACTAAACTTACCCAAAATAAGACGCCGGTTACCACTTATCAATCTAACCACTTGATTTGCCTGTGTCCCGACAGCATTTGTTTGGAGTGTCAAACACATAACATCATGAGTGATACATTGGTGATTGCGCAAATTTCTTGTAACGTGTAGTGCGGTTATGCAGATGTTGCGCATGTAAACATCGCCATTTTGTCAACCTCTTCACCATGGCCTTTCACAAACGATTGCATACCTGCCAACAAGTAAGATATAATCTTATTTAGTAAGATTTTTGGGCTTATGACAGCAGAAAATCTTACTAAATAAGATTTCTGAATCTGTGAAATGCATAGCTTCTAGGTACTTTTGTGTGTAAAATCTACTTTTTAGTGAAATAATCTACTTTTTTGGTTGCAAAGTCTACTTTTACACATTTACAGGTTGGCAGGTATGCGATTGCTGTGTAGTTAGATAGGGCGAGTGAGAAATCAAGGTGTGTGATTCTACTGGTCAAAACTTTGATTAATTATGATCAGCCATTACCTGTGATGTTGGGCAGTCTGAGCCACAACGCTGACATCTTTCATGTATACCTATTGGTATTGCGTGGCAAATACAATATATGGAAGCAAAGCAAGATGTATGCTATATCAGAATTATAGGTCAATCTGGTAAAGTTGTTTGTAAATGTTCCTGACTGCTGGCTTGAATTGTTTCAATTTACCAATATCCAGATCAAACCAAATGACCTGAATGCAAGTCAATAAGCACAACTACGTAGGTGTGGTGCTTCATTTTTAAAATTTGAATATTTTTTAACAATACCTTGTAAATGTACAGCTGTTTTTGTCAATACCATTGTTGATAGTGTACATATTTACCAAATTTACATGTAAAAATGTATATGCTATGTACAAACTCAAGTAAATAGCTATTTTTAATTGAATTAATTTATTAAACTTCAATCATTGTTAGAGTGAGCGTAATTAACCACAAAGCAGGGATTGTTTTTGTTTTAGAGTATATCTAGAGTAACCACCTTGGTGTTTTCTAAGAAAATAAATGTACCTGCTTATTTTACTACACGTAAGGAAAACAATACATGTCATCAAGCTTTTTCTTAAGCCGGCACCGGGCAGTTTTTACCCTAGGGTTCCCTACTTTTTGCGCTTGGTGGGGCAGACAAATTGATACAGCGATACAGCGCCCGGGTCCTGCCATTTTCAATTTTTTATATCTAGTATAAGTCAAAATTTGAGAAAAAAATGATTGGAAACATATCTAGGCATTGTTTGTAATACAAAGCATATTTATCAGAAGATAATCAAAAAATGTCTTCTTTTATTGATAAATTCTTGATTTCCAAATCAAAATCGGGATCAAATTTCGGAAATGGCTCCTGGTTCTCTGGAAATCTTAAGGACCAGGAGCTGCTTTTTTCAGATCTGTGGCTCCTGTCAGCTTAAAGAAAAAGCTTGCTGGTCATGATCCTACACAAGGGCAAGGAATGTATTGATTCATTGTTTTGGTGCCTTATGATTTTAAAAGAATGTTTGTTTTTTGTATTTTGTTGGGAGATTTTAATGAAATAATTTCAGTACACAAAATAAATATTGATTGCATTCAATCAAAATATGGAGCTCAAATTGGGGTATTCGGGTGTGCTTGGTCCCCGCCAAAATCAACTCCGGGAGCCGAGATTCACTTTCACATAGAGACAAAGTGTGCAAATAATACTGAATGCGAATGGTCCGCCAACCTGCAAGCAAAGCGGGTGTACATGTTTTCAATATTTGCGCATTATAACCTGATGCAATGCATCAACAGTCAAAACCCGAATACCCCCAATTCGATCCCATTGCTAGAATCAAAATGGTGACGAGACCCAGATCTCCACTCTTAATCTATGTCAGTCATAGAACTTAGTCTTATTTGCTTGCCATGTTCTAAAGCGTATTCACCAAGTTCAAATTTGCTGTGAATCTTAAAACAAGATCTGATGTATTTCTTGGTTTTTAAATTTATGATGATTTCCAAAATTCTTATTTTCCTACTTTTGATTAAGTTTAAAGAGTTATAGAAGGCTATTTTGTTCATATTTTAACTTTTATATATTTTAGCTTTTACATGCTACTGTCCAACTTAAGGGTCCAGAAGTTTATTTAATGAGATTTGAATATCTACTTCTGGTTCCTTAATGCTAGGTAGTTGCATTACTATTGAAACCACTTTATTCCAGTTTTGTTGTGTAAAGTCAATCTTCGAAATAAGCTCCCTGTTTTGCAGGTTTTTTACTCATTGACGGCGCGTGTTGTCAAGACTAGTAATACTCTGCGCCATATGCGACACACTGCAATTCACGCAGTTGCATGTGATAGGCTGTTCCCGCGATGCCACGCCAAGTTCTTGTCACTGGGGAAAATTGACCAGTCAAAACGATCGTCATGCGTCAGCTGTGTCAGGTGATTTAAATTGTGAATTATGCGTACGTACGGACTGCGTAGAAGCACAATTGTTTGAATATTCTGGACACCGTTTTCAGGGAGCTTATTTATCAGATAGACTTTAGTGGTTTTATATTTTAAAATTCCTTTCCAAGAATGTTTGTGTACATTATAATAAGTGCAAATCAATGACATGAATAAAACTTTGCTGCAGATGGTTGAGTGCAGAACTTAAGAAGACCAAGTTTTCTTTTTGATAATTGTGCATTGGGATCTTTAGATTTGGATCTTTAACTGAATCTCCTCAGAAAAGAGAAGTTATAGATTTCAAGCTTTGGGACTTCTCAAATCCTTAATAGTTTATTCAGAGTCTGTCGATATGAATCACTCGACATTGATCGATACGTAGTCTCATGGTATGATTATTCTGCAACGCACCACGCCAAACTGTTGTAAAAGACTACCCATCGATAGACGTCAGGCAATGCCCAATGACAGACAGAATAAACCATTAAGGATCATTTCAAAACTCAAAACAACAATTGACTGCCCTGTACCAGCCGTTCTGGGTGCTTACAGATATGTATGGAAAGAAAGAAAATCTGTTTCCTTCTACCTCTGCGTTGAATTTTCAAATTTTGAAAATATTCTTTACTCTACAAACCAACCTAGTGTTTCTTCAAACCAGACCAAATTAGTAGATTTTTAATGTGCATGACAGGATGGTAAAACTAGTCAGAATCCACCTTCAGATGAACACAGTTAACTAGCACATTGTTTGAAAATACTCAGTTGTTGTGGTGTCGAAGTTACTTATTTTACACAAGTAAATTTGCTCATCTTGGGGAGCTTTTAATTCACTATTTTGCTGGATCTTTGTCTAGCTGACATTTAATTTAGGGGCGCTATTGAGATAGGTTTGAGCAGTAGCCCAAAGATAGGTTTTGAAGGGCTACTTGTCCACCCGCTGGTAACTGGACTAGGTATCGGCCTCCATCTCGGTTGAGAGAGCCTTTTTTTGATCCTGATGTGGGCTGCCTCTCTGACACTTCTGGTGAACAAATAAGGGTCCTTAATTGTCAATGATCTTGGTGTCCTCAAGCCCAGAGGGCATATTATGACCCCTATTGGTGTGATATAGGAGCATCCCTGGAGTGATGTTCCTCGAGTCTTATACCAAAGGATCTCTCGGTTTCTCCTATATAGCTTAGTTGGGCAGTCATGTGTTGATCAGGCATGAGAATGACTTTTCATGAAAATATCTGAATTTGGTAAAAAGGTTAAATCAAGTCCCAAATTACCTGAATTTGGACAATAAAATATCTGAAATCAGATAATTATCTGAAAATACTTATGCCTGCATGATGACATACTAGTATAATTCTAGTCGACACTGATTCTCTTTTGAGATCTTATTTTTCCGAGCAACTAATGTCAGGTTCACAAAGGTCCAGCAAAATGGCAGATTGAAAGCTCCCCGAGGTGAGCAAATTTACTTGTGTGAAATAACTTTCATATAGTACATTGTTTGTTCGACTGAAAACATCAAGATTTTAAACCTTGTTTTAAAAAAGAAATAATACACAAATCACTGATCTGTTTGGAAATTTAATACCATATTAAATAACATCTATATTCATTATTTTAATTCACATATTTACAAAATACAAAATGTACTAAAATAGGACGGACTTTATAATAAACTTGACAGATGGTCAGTGGAAAATTGTCAAGTTTAGAGAATCATTGGCATTCTTATTGTACATAGATGTAAAACAGGGGTAAAACATATTAATACTTGGTCGGACGGAAATACTGGAACATGAAGTAAAACAGTAGCAAAATGTACTAAATTAAACTAATAAGTAGAACTTTGTATGATCAGTTAAATTTATATGTCATTGTCAGCCTTTCAGGATCAAAATGGTTGATCCCATGAGGGACTTAACTGGCTTCCCATGCAATAGCCAATTGTGAGTAGAGGAATATGTCAAGCATTTTAGCTATCATACAAGCCACTGCATTGATTAGCTTCTTCATACAAATTAGTGCATTAGCAATTCAAAACATTTATTATTATCCAAGCTCTCCTTTAGGATGCAGCTTATAACTGTGCATTGTAGAATAAAACTGGCTTTGGTTCAAACCTTTGGACTCATGGGCCCATATTCACAAAAGTTAATCCAGGAATAACTTTATTGCTTGATTTCCTCATTTTCCAAATAGAGATAGCCCACAGTCCTGTACTAAGTTGAATTTGTCAAAGCCCCGAATAACTAGTCTATGGAATAACGTTTTGGAATACCATGTGACGACATCAATGGAATGAAAATAATGTTATTCCTTGAATGAAATTATCCCCCTTCTGTGAATATGGGCCATAAATTCTGATAGAGTGCACTTGTTTTGCTTTAAAAAATGATCTTAATTAACAACATGTCCATTTCTGATACGCTGAGCAGAATAAGCAACATGATGCATGACAGGAGATAAATGTGATGACTCACCCCGAAAAGGGGGACTTTGCGACAGAACAGTTTTCGAGAAACTGATGAAAATAGGCAGCGAAAAAAAAAAAATCCAGTTGATTTTCTGTTATAAAATTTGATCACTATCAACGAGTAAGACGTCGTTTTAAAGCTTAGAAAGTGCTGTAACAGATGCAATCAAAATCAAAATTGATATCATCTGCAAAGTCCCCCCCTTTCAGGTGAGCCATCACAAATAGCATGCCCTATACTGTGTTTTTTTTTTAGAGTATACATATTAACTTTAACACAAATGCATGGCATACAACATATAAGATGTATACTCTTATCAACCTACCATAATATATAAAAACCTAAAAACTAAAAATTTCTAAAATTTAAAAAGGTTCTATGCCACTACATAATAAGTGTCATAGATGCCTTGCATGGCATGGTTCATAAATTTCATTTGCTGAGTTGCAAATAGGATTTAAATGGTGATGTTGATCCAGACCTTAACTGGCAGTTAGACAAAATGCCCTGGATCATCACCTCAGTTTCTTGGTTCTTATGACTCCATCACCTGTTGTTGATATGAATCTACTGGAAACTCCTGCTTGTCTTTACCATACCCTTCTGTCCAGTGTGTGTCTACCCTGGGAGAAGCTTTATTTTCAAATCTGTAAAGAAAAATTCAAAGATGTATTATTCAATCTGTATTAGAGAGTCAGGCAGTGTACCCAAATGCAAGAAGGTTGTAAGCAGTATTCCTGCTAAGGCAGTATGGTGCAGGAGCCAGGAAAATTGGTGCAACAGGTTCTGAAAATGCGTAAAAAAGATTCTTTCCTTGCTTTATTTCATTTGGCAGCAAAGCAAGATATACTTGGCGTGTCCTCCCATCATTGTGGAGGGTACCACTTCTTTACTGAGTGGGAGAAATTCACTTGGTAAAAATCACAGGCCTGATATCATTTGCCAATGTTGGCCCAACATAATCGGCTAACATTGGCCCAACTAAACTTTGCTATCTGTATGATTTTGTAACACATTGGCTTTTCATTGGCCCAACGTTCAGCCAACCGTCAGAATGCCAATATAGGAATGACGATGGCCCGATGGACAAAAGCCCTACATCATTTTGTGTACATTGGCCCAACGTAACTGTCGACATTGGCCCAAAGTTAGTCCAACTAAGCTTTGCTATCTGGGATATAATTGCAGATACCATTTTTTGCACAACTTGCCATCTGTAGATGGATATCTTTCTATTCATATAAGTGAATCCGTTTATGAAATTTGACAAAAAAATCATAAATGATGTTAAGGTAATCATGGAAGTTAGACATTTTTGATAAAAACATTTCAGCTTTCTCAAATGTCCACTTTATGTAAAATGTATCTTATATCACCTGTTTTCATTTTCATTATATGTTAATCCTCACTGTAAACTAGCCTGAATTTAAAGTAATTTATCTCATTCCTTCTTTCCAACAACAACAAATGACATGCTTGCATGAAAAAGGAACCTACTGATTGAAAAAATAAAGCTTCAAACAACAATTTTGCATCTAACCATTAAACATAAGCCTTATATTTTACAAGTTGTGATACATGCAGAAACTTTGCTTAATTCATATACCGGACTTGTGCCATCATAATTCGTATATCAATATTTGCCTTAGATTAATGCATCATCATTTCTGTCACATCTTTGCTTGCATGGTAAACCTGCATCTTGGAATTGAGGCAATTAACCTACCTGCTGAGTTTAAATAAAGTCTTATTCTCATCCAGCGATCCTCTCCTCTCCTCCTGCGACTTCCGTCTTGTACCACTCTTAGGCTTAGGTTTTGCTTTTAACTCTTTTGTGAGTTCTTGTTTGCTGATATAGTCTCTATATTCAGTGCTAGGTTTGGGCTCTGTTTTCGTCACTTCCCATTTGGGTTGTTTTTCCTGGTGTATCTTTTGTTCTTCGTAATATTTTTCTCTGTCATTATACCAGTCCATTTGATAACCCATACTCAGAAGTTTACTGATATTTGCCTTGTCTGTAGGTGGTGGTATATCCCTGTAATGACAAAACAGAAAAACAGTAATTACAAAATTACAGTATTTAGGATCATCATTATCAAAAGGGGTATAATGAATTTAATTTCTAGCCATTTGGTGTCAAAAATATTGTCAATAAAATGGCATTTAGGAATTACAATCAGTTGTAAATGAAGAACAAAAAAGATATAATTCACAGTTGTATACTGTCTTCTTATAACCATGTGAATATTTTGATGGATGGTTTAATCCAGCAATTTCTTTGTAATGGTTGGGTATTAATTGTACTTTCTGATGATTGATTTTTTTAACGATCAGAATGTGACCTAACTTTTAACATGCTGGCTATCCCTAGCACTCTCTCATACTTTTTTGTTTTCCAATGGAAAACTGAACGTCTAAAATGGGCCATTCCCCTGAATTGAACCTTGGACATCACACGTCTCAGAAAGCCATCTGGTCTTTGCTGCCTGGGTAGTGGGTTCGTGATCACAGCTTATTCTGGTCTATGACATATTTAGCGTTTTTAATGAGATATTGTGTGTTTTTCTTTTTCTTTTTTTAATTACACAGTATTGACAAATGTGTCTATGTATCAACATGTATCACACAATTCTTAAAACAACTTGAAAATGGAAAAAGCAGATTTAAACACTTTTGCCCTAATCCAAATTGCTTTCAGAACGAAATCTTGTGATGTTTTTATATATGACTTACACTGAAGGATATCGTTTGCCTTGCTGTGACGACCTCCTTTGGCTGGCAGATTGTTTGGCAGCTTCTTTCAGCATCTGTTTCTCCTTCCTACTTCCTGGTCCAGGTTTTCTCTGGAATCCTTTGGGTTCTGCAAGCTTCACAGTCTTGTCTGTTACTAAGTCTCCATCTCGTTGAAATGCAGAGAGCTTGTCATGGAGTGAAAATGGCGGCCTACCAGGAGGCTGCCTTGTGGCAGCTTGGTCATCTACATACTCATCAGGTTTGTATTCTTCATGGACCATATATTCTGGCAAGTAGATCGGCCTCCCACTATGGAGAAATGACATCATTAAATCAGACTGTATGTCAAGATGAAGTACAGGTTTGTGTATAGTGAATTTAAACAAACACACAAGATATACATAAACGATACTTTAAAAAATTAAAGATGATCAGAAAACTGTAATCTTATTCTGTAATATATTGTTCTGGGTTCAGATTCTTTGTTGTATGCAACTTGTGGCAACACCAGAATGACTCCAAATTCAAGATATGTGAAGTGCAACATGTTCTCATTGTTGCTTTAATAAAAAAAAAATTCCACTTGTTTGTGATAGATCAACTGAACATATTGCAATAATAATGTTTAAAACTCTTGCACTGAGGCACAGCAACTTGTTTAGCACAACGGCAACCGAGGATATTGTCACATTTAGATTCTTGATGTGATGTTTTGGATGTGTGTATATTGTGGCTTCAGTGGAACTCACCCTGAAGTCTCACTAGGCTGTTCTGGTGCTTCTTCATGGTCAAACCATTCTACTCTTGGATAAGGTTTGGCTTCTTTGGGATCCGTGTTGGGTTCACGAAACCTTAACAAATCTAAAGAAAAAATACACAAACATAGGAGATTAATCCAATAATGTCTTCATGAATTAAGTAACAAGGGCAAACACATTAAAACAGTGTCTGTAATACAGGCAGCACATCTATGGATAATAAAGTTATGTTGACAGATATGATGTATGCAACAGTTACAGAGCAAGTCAATTGTCAACTCAATAAGGGATTCCTTCCATCTTTATGTATACACATGCAACGTTTTCAGAAAGCAGACCGATATTACCTTTTGTACATTGTGGGATGAGCCTTGATCCTACATACCAATGAAAGAAGGCACAGCTCAAGCCCAATTTGTTAGGCTTTGTGTTTCATATTTTCATTCCAATATATGCAAATGAAAAATAAAAAGAACTTTCTCTTGCAAAGGGCCCTAGCTGTGAACTAATAAAGCACCAATAACTTTGATCATAACCCCCGCACGAGCTTTGCATTTATACTCCAAATAGGAGTCCTGCCAATATTTGAACTGAACTGAGCTGTCTTACCTTTCCTGCCTCCCATCTTGGCCATCCTGACATACTTGGAATCTGTTTCTCGGATCCATCCTCTTTTCATTCCCGACTCATTGTCTCTCTCATCTACTAAGACAGTACTGTTGATTGGAATCTGGGATGGAGCTGGGTAGTCCATGGGTCCACTGCCTTCTTTGCGCTTGGCAGGGGCATGGTAGAACCAATCTACAAGAAATACAGTACAAGAAAGTTAAATTTTACAGTAAATTGTACAAACCATCTATTGATGGTTGATGAGAGATATTTATTCAAACCATCGCCATCTGAAACTTATTAGAGAACTTAGTTTCACAAACTGCACAGATGAATTGTAAAAAGTGCAGGGTTTTAGAAGTTTCAGATAAAATGGTTCAGTGCCTTGATAACTAGGGTGTGGGTATAAAGGGTACCGTGAGGTTTAACCCACAACCAAGTGTAGTTCAGCACTCCAACTGTTAAGGTTCTGGACGCATGGTGCTTGGACTCCTGGGCTTTCAAAAAATTCAGACAAGAACATTTTATTTTTTTTACTTCAAATGCTAGCTCTGTTTAAAAAGCCAATAGATGGCGCCCTTTATTTCAAAAACTGTTTGCCCACTTGTGACATCAAAAGATGGCTACTGCACTTTTCCCATAGAAAACAATGCAAAATTTTGAACCATTTTAGTGTAAATGAGCATCACTTTCTAGTTGATTACATGTAGATGTTGTTTATTGGTCATTACCAAACACGACCCTTCTTCTTCCATATACCCTGTATTAATTTCATTTAGTAACAGGATTTAAAAGGAATAAACATTGAAATAAAACAATTTCCCCGTAGTCTCATAGAGTCAGACCAGTGTTTCCGCTAAGGTTTTTGAGCTTGCACCAATTCAAGCAAGTTTGACAAAGTTTAAGAGGTGCTTGCGCCAAAATCATGAGCTGTGGCTCAAAATTGGCTCAATAAAGCTAGAAAAATATCTTTCTCACACAATTTAAGAAACTCGTAGCGCCAATTTTCACCGCTCCTGCGCCAAATGCGTTCCATACGGCCTTAGCGGAAACACTGCCATAGACTTACACACTTAAGAAATCTGCTGAATTCTGAAGACTTACAACATTGTCAAATCTGGCCCTGAATCTCCTGATCATATATTTTTAGGTAATTTTGCAAAATCTTCTTTTTGCTCAACATTGTAACATTAAAAGTACATAACCTGAAAAGTTGGTTGAATGTTGCAAATTTTGTCACCTTGAATTTATATCTACTTTTCAGAAAATATTTCAATTTTCAAAATTATTCTTCTTCTTCCAAACAAGTGCGAACTCACATGAGCGAGTGCAAGCCTAGCCCTAGACGCACATACTTAACTTTGCTAGTTACTCTTAAAATACATCCCCAATAGTGGCGCACTTCGGACCCAGATTTGAGCAAAATACCCCCTGCCCCCTCACTTTGTAAAACTAATATCATTTAATCTTTAAAAAGAAATCAGTTTTAATTTTCTCAATCTATAGTATTTTCTTAGTCTAGACCCATTTAGATTTTGACTGAAAGCCTTATTTTTCATGAAATTTGACTTAATCACCCTCTTCATGCACATTTTTTCTGTTGTTATAGGGCCCAAAAATTCCAGCAATAAACCTGATGTATCTCTGCAACCACAAGTCTCAAAGAGCTCATCATTTATGCCTTTTTGTTTCTGTTTACCTAGGGCTAGGCCTAGCTAACTTTGCCTTAGGCTAATGAAATGAAATTATTAGTTTCCCGTCGCCCGCCCGCGTATCGATTTCCTTGC
>JXSR01S008804.1:42438-55372 GCA_000969725.1 Ophiothrix spiculata
GGGCAACACAACAATTAATTTTTTTTGGCCTCACAGAAGTTGTGTTTCAATCGTCATGCTGATTTAAAGTCTTATAGTTAGCTTTGTTTAGCTTTGGCAACAGTATAGAATAACAATTTTAAGTTGTATTACTGCAATGCGCACTGTTATACTAATTTGCATAATTGTTGCCTCTTGTAAGATTAATTTTCATAGTGGGCAGTCCACGCTTTTTAATGCGTGGGGGTTTGAAATCTTGAAAAATTGTTAAAGGGTGGGGGTTCACATTTTCCACTATAAAGGGTGGAATGATATAAAGTGCTTTTTCTCCAGGTACTCCTGTCTTCCTCCTGCATTCAAAACTGAATTTAAAAAACATCTTGGAGCCGTGTTGAAGATAAGCTTCCTTAAGCTTACTTAATTGGTACCTACATGTAGTACCCAGTTGGGTTTCCTTGGCGAAAGCCTAAACAAGTTGAAGGTGAAAGGGTGGAAGCAAACTATAAAGGGTGGGGTTCTTCAGACTCCCAATTTGTGCAACTATATATATTTACCAAACAAAATGGGAAAAATTGGATTATCCTTACGACTGAAAATAAGTGAGGTGATATTTCAGCATTGGTTTTGAGTGTCAGTCTACAACATTAACACGATACCAAAACTGGGTGTAAGATAAATAGGAATACTCTCAGGCTGAAAATAAGTGAGGTGATATTTCAGTATGTTAAATGCTTTTGGGTGTCCGTCTATAACATTACCATGACACCAAAAGTGGATGTAAGAAACATATAAATTGCAAAAAGGGTGGTGTCTGGAATTTTAAGTATTGAGGGTGCCTTTATAAAAAGGGTGGGGGTAAAATAAAAAGGGTGGGTCTAACCCTACTGTCCACTATGTTTTATATTTTGACTGTTCATGATTTGACACTAATCAATTTATATTTGTTTGGCTACAAACGTCTAAAAACGTCTTAATGCGACAAAGATCAAGATTACGCGCTTGGAATAATCAGTGTCATTGTATTGTGGTGGCACAGCCATTATGTACGCTGAACAAATCTATCTCAGTATTATTAGTATAAGCATAAGTGTAAATAAACTTTTTGCATGTGAATAGCTTATTTAAATAAAAGCAAAATATGTATTAAGAAAGTAAAAGGGTAGAGCTAACATGGTAATAAGACCTTGAGGACAAAGTTTAATTTGCAGAAGATGGCATTTATAGCTATTTGGCTAACCATTTTTAATTGAGCATATGTGATAGCTCACCCCGAAAGGGGGGACTTTGAAGATGATATCAATATTGATTTTATCATTTCATCTGTTATAACATTTTCTAAGCTTTAAAAATGACACCTTATTTGTTGAAATTGATCAAGGCAATCAAATTTTACAACAGAAAATCTGCTAGAAATTCTTCTTATTTTTCTTTATTTTTGCTGCCTATTTTCACCAGTTTCTTGAAAAGTGTTTTGTCGCAAAGTCCCCCTTTTCGGGGTGATGCATCACATATCATCTCATTGGGTAGGCTGCGGAGGAATCATTCCTTGTATTATCACATTATATAGATATCTAGCTTGGGGGCTGAAATATAGCAATGATCCCGAAGATTATTGAAATCCATATGCCTTGCTTTCATGATATATACCTACATGTACCCCTTCAATTCTAAGCTCCTTTATTATAAGATATTTTAAAAGTCCTATTAGGCAAAAAAAAAGAACTCTGTCTCAGCTTACTTAAAGGTGCAATTCATGATTTTGATGTTATATAAACCTCGCCTCTTTTCTAGCTAAATAAAAAGATGAGTACACTATAAATATATACTGAAAATTTCAATTGATTCAGACCATTCGTTTTCAAGTTACAAGCTTTTCACGCATTTTGACAATCTCCATAGGCTACTGTGTTGTAATTACTGTCGGGCCCCGACAATAATTAGAAAATGACACACAATGATTTTTTCACTTTTCTCAAAAATGCAAGCGCATATGAAGGAATGGTTTGGGGATCATAACATATACCAGTTGAGGATTCCTTTAAGATAAAAAACTCAATTTTGGGAGAGGTGACCTTGAGGATGAAAAGTGGATCATGAATTGCCCCTTTAAGTCCTATTAAGGATCTTCCTTTTGCATGAACATTGCATGAATCTTGCATGTTTGTTCTGAATAATTCTTGAACAAACTACTTTATGACATATGTTTGTCATTTTATCAAGTCAACATGATTAAGTGCACGTTGCAAAGTGACATTAGAGTCTGAAACCATCCAGATTTACTGTTTATCAACTGTTTATTACTCAGTAGGTTATGTTTGAGAATGTTATCAGGGCAGCTATAATAGTCCATTGTAGAATAGGATACACCATTAACTATTTTGACCAAGATCAATTACGGGCAAGACCATACCTAAAAAAATAAATTAATAGAAAATGTTCTCTATAAAATATTCTATGGTATATGGTTTTAAAATAGTATATGGTATTGTAGACGTTATGTGTATTATACTTGTAGTAAAAGTAGATCCACGTAGTTGTATTGCATTACATGTAACCAACAAGTACCAATAGAAAACTGTATATAAAACTGCCTGATGATGATTGGATGAAAATTGCAAAGATGTTATACTAAAGTGGATGATCTAGTATATTGCATTTTTAAAACAACTAATTAAATGAAATCAATGCCTTGTAAAATTCTTCTTTCTGAAAAGTATTACTTTAGCAAAGTTATGGATCCAGACTTTTCCTAAAATAACTGAATTCAAGCAATCTATGAAAAAATCCTGACTTCAGACATTTCTTGGAATTTTTAGATTCCAAGAAATCTAAAAAGGGGATTTGTATTCATTATGACCAACATATTAACTCTGTGGGTATGGTCGCTATCTTGGTTTTTGCTCATTGAGGATGAGTTGTTGTACATCTTGTATTTTTGGGGTCCATATGTGCTGTTTCAAAGTAAAAAAAGAATCTGTGAAATAAAGCTCAGCACAAGTATCAATAGACCTGCTCAGTGAAAATGACACGGGATTTGTTATCAAGTTTGGATTTATGCACCCCTGACGAGCTGTAGAGCTTGTTTCTGAAAAAGTCTGTGTGACGTCAAGATGAAGGGGTCTTGATTTTCCTTTATAGATTATTTTTCAATTCATTTGAACATGATATATTAGGAAATAAAGACAAAAAATATTGTAAAATCTGAGACTGTACTCAAAATTTAATGTCTTAAAATTTTACCAATGTTATAATTAATAATGAATTTGACATTGATGTTAGCAATAATGTCTGTTTGTTTTTTACTCTGTAGTGTCTTCAGGTGGGTGGGTGAGTAGTGCAGGAGCAAGGACTGTAGTAACAACACAACAAAATATAGGAAGTCCCTCACAGCGGGCATCTCCTATGAATGAAGTCATGGGACTGCAGGATAAGATGGCAACGCTGGTACGTATTATGGTTATGTAGTGGTCGGAGTATAGAATAGCAAGACAGGGGATTGACCACATGTTAGCAATGCAGAGAACTTTAGTGAGTTCATCACAGGGGCATCTACCCCACACATTGATAGGATCTGATCAGAAAAAAAATTATTTTACCTAGTGAGGTGAAATGGTTGTGACAATTTACCTGCAGCAAATCATAAGAGGTTTCATCGAAAGGATTTTTAAGATCAAAATAGAAAATCACAATAAGAAAATGGGTTTTAGTATTACACTACATGGTAATACAGCAACAATGCGATCATTTTATCATTATACATACACATTTAAAAACAACATTACGGTAGTGTGCCAGTGCCTTAAACTGTGATATCAAAGAGAAGTTGCTTTTAGGTCAGGGGTCCCTAACAGATTTGGCATATACCATTCAAAATATTGCATGCTAATTGGAATGTATACAGTCATCATATACAGGTGCCTGCCAGTCAGTTAACATGGAATTTTTACAGTAGGGGAGAGAGAAAGATCCCAAAAATACTTTTCAGATTTGTGTATAATTGTACAAAGTTTGTTGGGTATGTGAAGCAATATTGGGGCAAGCTACACCAGAGCTTGCCCCAATATTGGGTATGTGAAGCAATATTGGGTATGTGAAGCAATATTGGGGCAAGCTACACCAGAGCTTGCCCCAATATTGGGTATGTGAAGCAATATTGGGGCAAGCTACACCAGAGCTTGCCCCAATATTGGGTATGTGAAGCAATATTGGGGCAAGCTACACCAGAGCTTGCCCCAATATTGGGTATGTGAAGCAATATTGGGGTAAGCTACACGAGAGCTTGGGATGAACATCCAGGTACATTGATGTCCATACTAGGAGTAGAGATTGTGACTTCACGATGACGCGTCAACCAGGTGTGGATTCACGTTGGGCATTCAACTGTACGTGTATTTCCACTTACGCAATATTGACTGTCCTACCAAGTCCAAGTCGCTCATAAATGCACATGCACTTGCAGTTTGTGAGACGCATGAACGTATCGAGTTGCATGTACATGGATACATCCCAGGAATCTACATGGATGTACATCCCAAGCACTTGTCTAGTTTACCCCATTGATATACCACACAAAGTTGCAACATTGGGTGGCTGAAGAGAAGATATCGTGAGTATCCCATCATGCATTGCTTCTTATGGAATTGTTTGTATAGGAAATCATGTGAGTAGTTAGTGTTGAAGTGCCCATAAATCAAATTTAATTGTTGATATCTTGCATTTTGGGTATGTTTTATCACTAACTACTCACATGACTTCCTGTACAAAATTTCCCATAAGAAGCAATGCATGATGGGATACACACGATATCTTCTCTTAGGTGGCTCAATGGGAATTTTAAAAACTTAATATTGAATCAAATCAATCAGTATAAAATTCTCCTGTGAATTCTTGTAATTTTTTTGGGGAACGTTAACAAACCGAAGTGGAATATATTATATAAAATAAGGAATTCTTTTAAAAATTGCAGGAGATTTAGTGGTTTAGTAGAAAATATTAATACCATTCCCTTTATTAAGTGTTTCTTTTTATCAAATATCACACAATAGGAACAACGGTTGTTACGTATGGGTGATGAAATCAACCGATTAGCAGTGTTTGAATCAGAATCGCAACGCAAAGATGGATTAATTGGCGAGTTGAGATCTGAAATGGAGCGAGTCCATAGTATGGCGCCCTCTGGAGGTGGAGATGCAGAGCTTGCTGCTAAGGTGCAACTGTTAGACAGCGATGTACAGAGGAAACAGCTGGAGATTAATGCGCTCAAGGAGCAGGTAGGTTGAAAGGATTAGGAAAAATCCTTATCATGGATTATCGTTTTTTTTTTAAATTTCATACCAAGAAAAAACAACATTATACTAATTATTCTTATGTTTGACCTCATTTGGTATAAACTTTAAAAAAAATCAACAAAAACTTGCAAAAGTGAGAACACATAACAACTTTGTAAATTCTAGGTTTATGAATTATAGAAGTTAATGCCTCTGGTTTGAAGGAAGGTCACATTTTAACAAATTATTTGCAAGAAGATAGTGTAGAAAGGAAAACTTTCATAGGGTTAATGAAGATATTGTGTCATTTGTTTTTTATCAGATGTCTAGAATGAGAGTGGAGAGCGGCGATCCAATGGACAATGTAGCTAATCTCCGAAGTCTGCTTCACCAGAGAGACAGAGACATGTCAACATTGAGAGTAGATGTAGAGCGGTCCAAGAAAGACCGGGCGGCGAGTAATTCTCTCGTGACGACGCTACAACGAGATGTGAACAATAAGGATGGTACCATCAATAGAATGAGAGGGGAGATGGAGATTGTGAAGAGAGAACTGAGGGAGAAAGAGGTCGCAATGGCAGCTATGTCTGCAAAGGTGAGGAAACAGGAGCAGTTTGTAGCATCGCGCCATTTTGTTCATAATATCAATTTTAACTCTTTCACTCCAGCAAGCTGCTCACAGCGTGCACGATTTGTCAGAATTTCCACTTTGACACAGTTTTTCAAATAGCTCATAAAAAAAACCTACAACCCCAAATTGGTCGAAAATTCACCAAGCAGGTGATGAAACAAAAAGCTATCTAGCGCTATTATTTTTTATTAGCAAAGAGAACAACCCTGGCGCACTACAATTATTGATGCCATTATAAAGTTAGGTCTTTGTGAGCCGCTCAGACCGGCTTTCCGGCGAAATAAGACGGATGGTGAAAATTTTATTCAGTAGTGAAAGAGTTAATCTATTTTGTACAATATTTCAATAATTAAGATAAAAATTTAGAATTTGAGAATGCAGATCTAGACATTTGTTTTTTGATTCTTAAAAGTAGAAGAGTTTAAAAAGTTGTACCAAAGCAAAGTGTTGTTCTAGACTTTCCAATATATAATTGTTTAAAAACTGACACCACCAACTTCTTCAGCATGTCTAAAATCTACTAAAAGAAATGAATACTTAGATATGGTTTTGATCATTGTATCTAAATTTGGCATTGCTACTACAGAAATATGTTCATTTCATTTGTCTTAAACTATCTTATGTAACCTCAAATCTATATCAACAAGGCAAAAAGGGTTTAATTAACATACTCTGTGCAAATTAACCTAGAATAATGTAATCAATTTGATGAATAACAAACTTTAAAATAATTGTGTGATAAGTTTTTTTAGCATCAGAGAAGGTTGTTTTTATTTTACTGATGTTATCACAAACCATTGCAAACTAAAAATAGTGAAAGAGTTTATCACTAAAAAATAATGCGATTTTATATTGATCATAAAATATGCAAGTTAAAATATATTGATTCACAAACTTGAAGTCAGTCATTCTTTCAGGATACAATTTGAAGCTTAACATTTGATAAATATTCAGTCCTACCCTACTGTTGAAATTATTCTCATAATATACCCCATGTTTGATAGTTTTCTAGAGTAAGAGAGAATAAAAAACATGAAGAAGAAATGGCGGCCAGAAATAAGGAAGTAATAACACTCAAACATGTAAGTCTCATAATGTGTGCAAATGGTTTCATAAATACTTAAGACCTTACTCATCATAGGGACATGTTTGGGTCATATGTGCTCATAGCTCAGTGTGGGTTCTTCTGATGCTACTTTACACTGGGTGCTATTGGGTGCTCAAGTATTGTAGTTGGGAAGCTGCGTCATTTACCTTGGTTCTCTGCATGCTAGGTGCAACAACTGGGCTCTCCACACGGGGACCATCAAATCTAGATTAGATTCATGTATATTTCAGAACTGCAGATTGTATTCACACCGTTGCGCGTCATTTACTCAAGTGGCGCATATTCTAACGCTGGGGTGTATGTGTGAGTGGAAATAACACAAATATGCGTACGTGCACGCGCATTGACTTATTTGCTGAAGTCCAGTTTAATCTAGATGCATTTAGACGTGCGAAGCCTGGGGTGCAAAGTACAGATTGATATGTCCGTGTGGAGAGCCTACTTGTTCCTTTTGGGTGGCGCCTTTTGCACCTCAGCTACCCACTGGTTTCATGATTGGGTAAGGTCTTGAGTACTTTCCACATCTGATTTTGAAAGTTGTTTCTTCAAGTGTAGGGAGTCTTTTATACAGAATACCATGGTAGCACTATATTTATTAAGCCAATATAGACATTCAGAGCTTGGAGAGACAAACTTTATTTGCAGTGACTATTAACATCATTTCTATACATCAACTAACATCTCAACTCTCTCCATCCAACCCTGTCATCTTTAACATCTTCGTCTATTGTCATGGTAACAAGGTGATGAACATGGACATTGGTTCCAGACAGACTCAAGATCTATTATTTGAGCGGGATGATGAATTGTCTCATCTCCAGGATGTAAGTGTCACATATCTAGTCTGTTGTGCAGGAGTCATATTCCTTGTGTATTTGTGGTCAGTATTATACAAATACAAGATGGTTTTAATCAATCAATCAATCAATCAATCAATGATACAAGTACTTGCATAACATGCATACCCCATGAAGGAGTCTATTCGTACAGGGGACCCACGGCTTTACGTGACTGTCCGACCACGGAGCAAGTAGAGTAAAGTTTCTTGCTCAAGGAAACAAGGAGACGAAAACCGCCCGGCCCGGGGCTCGAACCCACAATCTCTGTATTACGAGACCTGTGCTCTAACCGCTCGGCCACGCTACTGTCCTTGAGGTGTTAGATGATCGAGACCTCCTCCCAAGGTGCAGCTGAGGGAGGGAGTGTCAATCATTCAACACCGAGGGATAGTATTTTGCAATACTTTTCAAAAATAAACCATGTTGTATTTGTTTTACTACACCTCTAGAAAGTCAAAATATAACTTGGAAATAAATCTAAAAGTCAATAAATTCAGTAATTTGCCATGAGCTATACAGTAGAACCATGTGGAAGTTTTTACTACTTTCCACGCGTGTGTGTGTAAGACACACAGGCGCAACGAGTAAATGCATACCCGCGTTGCTGTACTTGAGTATTAACGCACACGTTGGAAAGTAGTCAAAAATACTTTTTTCACTTCTGTGTTGTTTAAACAATGAAAAGACTTTATCAACTTATAAATATTCAAGAGGTGTAGCAATATTGTATGTGTTATAAACAGTTGGGTTAGTGTGTGTACTCTGCCTTTATTATCATTCTAGTAATAATTCCCTCAACTGCTCTCCAATGTGTTAGGGTCAGCAGAGTGGCAGACAGCAGAATGTTGTAGTATGATTCAAACTTTAGGACTAAAAGTGGTTTCAGAGAAGCTGTCGTTGCGGCAGATGACCATACTTGTAGTTGCGGCAGACGACCAAGCATTTGCAATTATGTGTTGTGGTAATGTAGCAGGACACACTTGCATATTGCTGCGATGGTCTGTCGCAAGAACAAAATAATTTATTCCAACTCAAGATGATGTGTAGTTGCGATCATCATGACAGGGTAATCGATTTATTGGCTTTACGTGCTTGCTACAAAATTTTCCTGGTGCGACAAGGTCGAGTTTGTGTACTTCAAATTTTTGAAATCACACTGGTTGAATGACCGCCACGTCTTATAAGTCCAGCACAGTTCTACCATATCAAACAAACCATTCAATATTTGGTATGTGTTTTGAATATAAATTCAGATCAAGTTCTGTACGTCCCAGCAGACTATGTTAGCCCAAGAATCAAATTTCAATAATGGTGCACTAAATGAATCTTTGAGTCAGTAAATACCAACAAAATGTCCCATAATTGTAACCAAAAACTGATATCTATCATATAACATATCAATAAATGTCCTCACCTTGTATGTTCTTGTTGCACGTTGTGGCTTACATTCATTCCAATCATGTTAATCACTGTCTACTAATATTGTGCCATATAATACATAAAACTCATTGTAATTGTACTAACATTAGTGCATATATTTAATTGAGGTTGTTTTCCTCTTGGTGTATGTAAATGTTAGTGTCAACTGGATTTTATCCCAAGTGTTGTCATGCTATTTTAATACAAATTATCAAGATTTAAATTGAATAGATTTGGCTTATGTTTGAAAATGTTACACAAGTTATGCATAGATCAAGGACATTTGAGAGGGGAATCTGGATTGGCCTCCACCTTGTGAGTAAACATTGTTACGGTTGACTGAACATATCAATGACAATACTCAATAGAGCTTCATTCAAGGAGAACTTACAAACTCATGAAATTGGACCAAAATATAACTTTTGTTGTACATCATGCCGATTGAAATTAAACAAACGGTATCCGAAAGTTCAATTCATGGGCTATAAAATGCAATCTTTGGCCTTCTTTTAAACGTGGAAGTGTGTTTATGCTGTATACATAAGTCGACGCACTGTTAAAACACGTCTGAACTTTTGAGTACATGCATTTCCTGGTGCCTAGGAACAGTTGTTAATGGCAAAGCAAAAAACATTAAAAATTGGTATTTTGCTTCAGATTCTGCTGAATATTTTATGAAGATAGATATCTGTTGAATTGAAAACATTTAAAATATAATTTCATTCTCTATAAATCAGTTTTTAGGAAGATTTTTGTTGTTGAAAGGTATTCAAACATGCTATCGAGTTGTTCATCACAAATCAACAACTCTGCATCTGATGCACTGGCGTATTTTGATCATGTTTGGGTGACTAAAGTCACCCTCGCATGATAAAAATATGCGGATGTTGTTTGTTTGTAATGAATAACTCTGTAGGGTGTTTGAAAACCTAATTCAAAAGTTGTCACTCTGCAGTACAGCTCATTTGCTTGATAATTGCCACAAAAATGGTGTAAAAAGATATTTATTTCAGCTGTTTGCTATATCCTGCCAAAACAAAATGACAGAGACTGTTATTGTCAACTTTTATTATTTTAACATCATCCCAGCATTTTGAAAACCAAGATGTAAGACTTACAAAGCATTATTCATATCAGGTGAAAAACTGATTGCTTTGGTCAGTGCCACAATTCTCCTCACAATGCAAACACATCTGCAGGTTTCAGGGCCATATTGCATTCAATTGCAACAAAACTTATAGTATACCGGATGGCCCTTTCATATTGTCCAAGTAACAGGGCAACTATTAAAATATTCTCACCATTGTATTTTGTATAATGATTATGTATACTCTCATTCATCTGGGTTGATTCAAGTTCAGAATATTATGTAAATCTTGGCAACCAGAAAAAAAAAACTTACTTGGAGCAATCAACGTTGCGAGCAAAACCATCGCCCTTCAGCTGGGTTGTGATGTAGGCCATGTTTCTAGATAGTTGGTTGCTCCAAGCAAGTTTTTTGTCTCTGGTTGCCTAGATTAACATATATTCTGAACTTATTTTGTATAATATTTCAGAAATTGAAAGGTTCCGGATGTAAAGTTGATGAAATAACAGAGCAGCTTTCAGCTCACAAAGAAGACATTGAGAAACTTGAGAAGAAGCTTAAACAAGAAAAAGAGGTAAGGCACTGGGTTTCACATATAATACCACATGAATCAAAAAAAATTGTGCACGGATTAAAACTGATCTTGACCTTGATAAAAGCACCAAATCATAAATGTCTTGTTATTGTCGTAAAGCAGATTTAATAAGCTTTCAAATGCAGAAAAAATTATAGAAATCGGATGAAAAATAAAAAAAGATAAGACCAATTTTGTAAGTACTTCTTAGCTTTTATCATAATGCCATAATCCATAATTGTGATATGTAAAATCTTGCTTAACTGTGTAAATCCCATTGGAATGGAAGAAAAACAGACGTACTTACAAAATTGGTCATATCGTTTTTATTTTTCATCCGATTTCCATCATTTTTTCTGCATTTGAAAGCTTATTAAATTTATGATTTGGTGCTTTTATCAAGGTCAAGATCAGTTTTAATCCATGCACAATTTTTTTTATTCACATGGTATAATACAGCAGAAAGCGGACCTATGACATACTATCATAATGATCTGAATATAACTCGCATTATCTTTTTTTCGCAGGGGAAAACAATCAAAACTTTAGTCAGGCATATTTTCTTTTTCCTTCTTTTTTGGCGAGAAGGGAATATGTTCAAATAAGAGCTGTGTGTCATCTTGTTTTGGTTTGAATACCACACATCTTACATTTTTTTATTAGCATTGTAATATATTGAAAACTTGCATTACGACTTGCATTTGTTTTGACCAAGATAATCATAACAAAGGTCTCCAATATAAACAAATACTGTGATGTCTGCTGGTGACAATAGGATGGTAGTAATACAATAATAAATAGTAAAATAATGTTGTCATTATCAAACTTGAGGGTTTCAACATTGTTCCCAATCAAAAGCTATAAATAACCAAAAGTAGATATCCATCATGCCTGCATGCTTCCAATGGGATTTCTATACAGGTTGTAATGAAGAGGATATAGTAATGAAACATATCTGAAATGCAAAATTAGGAGAAGGTTTGCTTATTAAGCTATGTTTCATCACTAAATCCACTTGTTACAACCCATACAAAAAATCCCATCGAAGGTCCTGATATCTTCTTTTTAAATAACCTATGAAAGACTATTACTATATGATCAGCGGTGGAATAATCAGATTCTTGTTATGCTGTTTAAATGTCTCACTGGTAAAGCGCCAGAGTATCTTTGTTCCAAATTTGATTTCACTTGATTTTCTGTCCATGGCTATGCCACAAGAGGTAATTCCTCGAACTCTTTGGTCATTACTCACTTTAAGACCAATTCAGGTACGAGAACATTCCATGCTAGAGCAGCTCATCTGTGGAATGATATTATTACATCAGAAACTCGCTCTAACTTTGATACTCTGTCACTTTATCAATTTAAATGTGTACTTGCCAAAATATATGATAAATAACTGTGTGTTTCAATGTAAATATTATTATTAATTTGTTTAATTATTAGATTCTTATATTGTATTTATCTTTTAGTTTTGCTAATATTTCACCCAGGGCCTCCTAGAATAGCAGTGCTTTGTCACTGAAGGAGCTACCCTGAATAAAGAAAGCTTAAATAAATAAAATAAATAAATGAATATTCTTTCCTTTGTGGGGGCAAAGACTTGAATAATCCATGTATTTGGCCAGAGTTTGATAATTTGTCAAGACTATATTGTTTAGAACTGTTGTACTTTTTGGTGGCTAAAAAAGTCATCTAGGATAAAGGGGCATTGGACAAGCTCAGTATCATCCCCAAACTTTTCCCCAAACATTTTGAGATTTTTTTGCATCATCTGATGTATTAGCGTTAATAATGACAGCATGCAAAGTTTCATTGTCAAATTCAAACCCTTTATATAAAAATATTTAGATATTCTTTTATTTTTAATTATCGTTGTCGACATCGATAAATACTGCCCTCTATTATAGTTGAATTTTAAAAGTTGGCCTTTTCCAGTCGGGAGGCCAGTTCACGTTTGACCTTTGGCATTAAACATTTGTCACGTGATCAGCGAGTCAAATATGGACGATTTTAATGCAGTTTTGCAT
>JXSR01S008805.1:9356-21312 GCA_000969725.1 Ophiothrix spiculata
CTGCAAACTCAAGGTGCATTGCTGTAAACTCGTAGTGTATTGATGCAAACTCAAGGTGTATTGCTGCAAACTCGTGGTGTCTCGCTGTAAACTCGCAGTGTATTGATGCAAACTCGTGGTATAGGGGAAGGTGGGGTGGGTTGGCCCTCGGGGTGGGTTGGCCCACCACGAGTTTCTGCTCACGTGACCTAGAAAACCCAGCTCATCTCTTTGTGTGAGTTATCAGTAAAACGAGTTTTTTTTTAGTTACCTAAGTAAACTTTTTTAGCAAACGTAATTTTGTACTAGTGTCAAGATATTACTTCGCTGGTCCAAGTTATTATTATTGATTACGAGCTATGGTACATGTCCAACACGTCATGGGATCAAATCCACTTTATCCTTTGTTTTGTTGGTATAACATGAGGTTAAGTCAAAACTGGGACTACGGGGCGAGTTGGCCCCCTACCATATGGGGTAAGTTGGCTCTATGGCGAATTTGCCCAAGATGGTATGATAACCTACTCAGACTCTAGCACAATAACATTTATGACGTTTTAACACGATTTTAATTCTAAACAAGTAAATAGATGCGTATAACAAGACGCAAGGAGTCTTAAATGACACTGGTAGGCCTATATTGCATATATTGCATGTAGATAACACTGTAGGTCACAACATATCTTTTTAAAAGATCGATATTGTATTAATTTATTATGGCATTTCATCTCAAAAGGACATTTATGTATGCAGAACATTCCCGTGCTTCACTTAAAAAAACATAATGTATGAAATGTGTCACGGTAAAATGAGTAAGACTCTTTTTTTTGTAAATGGGGCCAACTCACCCCACTGGGTGGGCCAACTTACCCCGCATGCGGGGTATTAGTTGGCCCTATTGACAACATTTTTTATTTTTTTAATTATTTAAATACGATAAGCCGCAGAGTCTTAGTATTCACATAAAACATAGCTTGGGTACATATCTATCTTGTGTTAACAGGAAAATCTTCTAGACCTTAACCTCTCCAATACAGGGGCGTTCAAACAAAAGGGGGGCCAACCCACCCCACCCTCCCCTATTGCTGCAAACTCAAGGTGCATTGCTGTAAACTCGTAGTTTACTGATGCAAACTCGTAGCCTATTGCTGCAAACTCATGGTGTGTAGTAAACTCATGGTATATCTCTGCAAACTCGAGGTGTACTGCTAGCTGTCAACTAACGGTGTAAACTTGAGGTGTATTGCTGCAAGCTCGTGATGTATTGCTACAAACCCATGGTGTATTGATGTGAACTCGTGAGGGTGGTTAAAAACTCATAGAGGTTTTGTCTGCTGTGGCTTGCCATATCACCCAGATGTTTTTTTTAACGTGTATATACATACGACTACCCACCCCAGCGCAGCATAAATAGGTATGGACAGGCCTGGGTATGGAAAGATGGGAGAATGTAATCAATTTTCATTTGTATAATGTTGATGTAATCAATTTGTTTGGCATTGTTGTATTCTCTCTAAACTGTTGAATTCCAATAAAACATCTGTTTTAGGACACATCTTGCATGTTTCATTTACATGAATGTCATTGCTTCAGTTCATGCAGAGGCGTGCACAGGATTTTTTGACTGGGGCACAAGCTATAGTTTTCTCCGAATGACACCATGGGGAGGGTGTGATTGGATGTTTTAAATATTGGAGATAAAGTCTTGATAAAAACGCGAAGCAAATTTGATAGAATATTAACAATCGCGCGAAGTGCGCGAAATTTTGAAACAAATTGGCTATTTGCATGCATGGCTATTTGTAGCTAAAAATAGAGATAAAATCTTGATAAAGCGCGAAGCGCGCAAAAGTTTTTAACATTTTACGTTTGAATATCTCAAATAAAGTGGAAACTTAAACACGGTATGAGTGGTGATGATTTCGTCAGTGACTGAAAGATATGGGATATAGGGGACGCAAAAGTTATGCCACCTCCCCGCTATGTCTTCCTTGTTGCCACCAGTGAATGTACATGAAAATGCTATCATTGTTTTGCTTTAATTTTCTCTCCTAACGTTGGTTTGGGCGTTTTCCAGTGGCTTTCTATCCAGGATCTTCACAACGACGGGGAAACCTGGGGCAAATAAACAACTAAGGCCAAACAATCTGCGAGCAAAAATAGTTTATGAAAATGTAATGGATTTTTGACGTAGTGCGAAAAAAAAAAGGAAAATTCTCTTTTTTGCTAATAATCGTCATACTCGTAAACAACCAACTAAGCCGAGTCGGTTGATTTTAGACAGCTGAGCCGGGACTCGGGTAGAGAGCTTCTTTCGAATGGAACCTTTCCCCCGACTGCCACACCCGACAAGGGGATGCCCCCACCTTTGGACACGCCACTGAATTCTTGTGTATCGTAATGAATGATATAGTTATAAGTAAATTACTCTGCAGATTTGGTATAGTGATAAAACGTTTTAAAACATTAATAACCTGCGTAATAGCGCGATCCAATCTAATAAGATTATTTCTACTTTTACGCAAACAACTGCGCGGTCATTATCCGGTAACAATGACTTCTTATATTGACCTGCGTATGTGATGTCATTAGCACTGAATGCGTTTTCTCATAAAAACGCCGATCAAGCGCACTTACGTACCACACACACGCGCGTTTATCATATTACGCGTTGATCGTCATGCCTGGACTGATCTAAATTATCTTATCGGGATAAGTAGACCTTTAAGTAAGAAATAAGGTCAATAAAGTATTTCTTTATAAAATCACACATAAAAGGCATTAACAATGTCGAAAAATGTCGTTATTAATGACAATAGCTTTGCACCATCTTTTAATTCGGTCATTTTTTTTAAATCGTCGGTGTTTGTTTTGTACCTCGGTACTTTTCTTCGGGAGCTACGCTCCCTCAGAAAAGTACCTCGGCCCAAAACAAACACCTCTGATTTTAACATGGTTTTAAAACAATGACCTCAAAAAAGATGGTGAGCAGTTATTATTGTCTAATTATTTTTCAGATTAATTGTTAATTTTCTGGTATAGAGATGGGTTCGTGTTCAAGATATGGATATATTGATGATCCCCCCCCCTTCCGAGTAGTAAATAGATCTAAAAGAAGGGTCACTCTTGTAAAATGCAACATTGCATATCATCTTACAATCTACAAGAGAGAGCAAATCCAGATGAATGCGCATCTAGACCATCATGGCTACATCGTCAGATCAGGTGTAATGAAATACAGGGTCCGGGTGACTGAGTGCCCTAGCTACTTATCATTTGTGAAGAACGAACTTGTACATGTGCTATCAATATTACAATAAATCATTAATTGTGAGTTATTTCGTGTAGTTCAATTAGACCCGGACTCCTGGTTATGGGCCCGGGGGTTATGGGGGACAGGATAAAAACAATGACTGGTAATTTCAAACTGGCATGACTGGGGGAGGGGGCATTGGAATATTGCAATAACAAATAATTCGAAACGTTTTATTGATTTAACGGCTTTAGAAGAAAGTGCCACGGTAGACATAATTTGTTTAATTAACACAACCAAATTTAATTTCATTCCATAAACATGTTCAAGAGACAATGTTTTTCCTTACATTTCAAAGATATTTTTTAGCAATATGAATATAGCATAGGTGTGCATAGGCATGATAGGTGCACCTGTCAACTTGAACAGTTCTGCCTGAGTATTATACAATACAATAATCATGATAATAATAGTAAAACTATGAACAAAGAATGCTTATTTCTCATACATTTCTCATACATGCAATATAAATCAATTCAGCTCAATGAGCACAATCCAAGCCAGTTTCTGGCCCGGTTTCTGGTTTCATTTCTATTATTAAAACATACATATAAGATATATAAAATATTAAATATATAATAAATTATGAAATAGATATTGTAACCATAGTTTAAAATTCATTTATACATAGTACAAGGTGTGTCGGAATCGAAAAATTATACAAATTTGTTTGAAAACAAAAGTATTCAGGACATAAAATTCACAAAGTGTATATCTCTGAAACAATTTTGAGGTATCAATTTAGAACCATAGCAATATCATCCGAGTTTAGGACATTGTTGGCACAATTACATGTATTACTACAAGGTGAGGGTGTGATATCTTCTTCTTTGGTGATAATTTTATTTCAAACAAAGCTTGCATTGCTCAACTACCGACATTTTCGCAAAAAAGGCGGAAATGCAGATTATCAATTTGTTGCATTCATTAATTATGTTTTCAATGAATGTTAGTTTCTTTTCTGTCTTTGTTTTTGTTTTCCATGATCATTGAAGACTTTGCATAAGGAATTTTTTCCCATACTTGTTCATTTTTATTTTAAAAATGATATAGAGTCAATGATCAAGATTGCAACTGTTGAGCTCTTGTACTGTTGATTGTGCATAAACAAATCAACCGCTCTTAAAAATCAAAAATTTGTTTGCGATACTTGATATTGAGTCGATTAAAATTAATTTATTGTTTTTCATTTGTGGTTTTGCTTTAATAGAACATCTTTCAAATGGTACTATGCTGTTATATTACTGATGACGGCATCAAACATACTGCAACAACGATGTGATGCTTGAGTAAAGGAAGTAATAAACATTTTCTAGTTGAGATAAAAGTTGACTGGGCTTCTGCCCCATGTATCATGGTATTATATCATATCATGATATTTCAAAAATCACCTTGTTTAGACTTTCGCCAAGGAAACCCAACTTGGTACTTGGTACCAAGTAAGCTGAAAGAAGCTTATCTTTAACAGGGCTCCAAGATGTTTTTTAAATTCAGTTTTGAATGCAGGAGGAAGACCGGAGCACCCGGAGAAAAACCTGCATGGACTGAAAACCAAATGCACATAAAGCGCCGGGCGCGGGACTCGAACCCGGGACCTCATTGGTGCAAGGCGAGGTACTACCGCTGCGCCAACCCGCTACCCCCATATTATTGACAAAAGAAAAAAAACACGTTTTCTTAACTTCTTCTGCAACTGAAAGCTCTACGAATCCCATAGCCATGATAGCATAGACCAGTGGACAAATTGAATTTCCGCCTTCTGCGTTACCGTCAATGCAATTGAATTAAATAACAATTTATGAATATCAAAAAATATTTTTTTGAATAATTGTTTTAATTATGGGATTCTATTAACAGTTTAATCTCTCGTAAATTCAAATTAAGGCTACGGTCCTTTTCTTTAAATAGATGAAGGCATGCAATGATTACTGCGAGCATTTGTGACGCGTTACAGCAAAAGGCACCTTAAATAAGTCGGAGCTACAAGTGTTTGGTTAACAAACTCTTAAAATTAATTAATAATCAATATTTTAAGAGTGAGTAGTTAACTAAAGCACCTGTTGCCTTTATTCAATTGTTGAATCAGGAATCAGACACTTGTAGCTTCAACTTAAGGTACCCTTTGCGGTCACATTTACCTATATACTTACAATTGCAACTATTTATGACAATTTTCGGCATTATGCAAAAATATAGAGTGTTTGAATTATACATACATCAATACTTATTAAAGAATTACAAAATGTTAATTCATACAGCAATAACAACGAGATAAAATAGTTCTACACTATGGAAACATATTTTACCTAAACTTTACAGTCTAGTACTTTTATCGAAAAAATACAATTGATAAAATTGCTAGGGCCTAGTCTAAATTCGAATTTTAACCATACACTGGTGAAATTTGAATAAGATTGGACGATTCAAACCACACAAAACTTGGAATTTTTAGAGTAAATGTCGTTACCGTGTTAACCAATTTTAACATATTGCTGCAGCAAGGCTAATATAAAATGTATCTTCATGTATGTGAAAAATTTGAATTGATGTGTCATGTGTAAGTAAAACCTTGCACGAAATAGCCCATCAACCGGGCCCATCACGACATTTTTGAGGGTCAATAGCCATAACTGACACGTAATAGTAACACTACACAGTCAATGCCTTATAACAAAAGTCCCTGAAAAATTTGAAAAATGCTTTACATTTTTGGATCAATTTATCTCAGATTCAGATTCAGATTCAAATTTATTTCAATATCAAAACAAATAATATGTACATAATAAACACATGAGATAAAACACACTGATATTGAGGACATAATCGGAAGGCCAAGGAGTCCTGAAGTGATTATTCCTAATATAACAAAGTTACAAAAAAAAACCAGTCTGCAAAAGAAAACGAAAATAACACAAGACAATGCCCCAAAACATAGGTTTAATTCAAAAGTGATTTCAATTAATAAATGATCTTTTTACAAAAATGTCCAAAATATTTAACAATAACTCGAGAGAAAGTGTGATTTTAATTTGTTATTAAAAATGTTAATTTTTTTTTGATTGCTAATTGTCTTTTCGAGTGAGTTCCAAAGCAAAGGGCCACAATTTCTAATAGCTTGGTTTGAAAATGCTTTCTTTGTTTTGTTTATAACGTAATCCTTTTCTTTACATTTCTTGTTGCATATTTATGGTTTTCTGCATGCTTAATGAAATATGGCTTAAATAAAGTCGGTAGTTCATCTGTATGATGCTTATACATAAAAGTGGCAAGATTTAGTCGATAGATGTCAAATACATTGAGAATCTCATATTTTGAAAACAGAGGGACCGTGTGGCTTCTGTAGTGGCTATTTGATAAAGTCTTCATAGCCCACATTTGTAATTTAAGTATTTTATCCAAGTATTTGTATATAATATATTTATCGGTAGGTAATGTTTGAGTTTGGTCATCATACCAATATTTCTTGAGATGGTCTTTGTAACTGCATCAATATGATTTTTCCATGTTAAATTTTCATCTATTGAGACTCCAAGAAATTAAGTAAAACATACTCTGTTTAGTTCTTTATCATGTTTATCGTAAAGTTTGACATTAAGAGCTCTTTTTTGGAATCAACACTATTAAATTATTGTTGGTGCTATTTGTACCAACAAATTTATTTGTATTATGAGGTGTCCCAAACACCATATAATTGGTTTTACTTGCGTTTACAGATAACTTATTTGCTTTGAACCAATTGCAAATTTCATTGAGTTCATCATTAATTTTCTGAATTTGTGATTCCAAATCAGGATGAGAAAAAAAGGAGTGTTGTATCATCTGCAAACAGAATGTGTTGAAGCAAATGTGTTGAAATCACAATATCGTTAATATACAGTATGAATAATAGAGGGCCAAGAATTGAACCCTGAGGAACACCACATTTGATATTTTTGTACTCAGAATCTTTGATTTGGTAGCGAACATATTGTTTTCTACATTTGAGATAGTTTTTGAACCAATCAAGTGTGATGCCTCTAAACCCATTGTGTTCTAATTTACACAACAAAATATTATGGTCAATTGTATCAAATGCCTTAGATAGATCTAAAAATGTACCAATTGTACTTTCATTCCTTTCAACAGCCTGCATTATTTTGTCTACTTAGTCAATGATTGCCATATAAGTTGAGTGTTTAGGTCTAAATCCAAATTGTGCTTCATTCAGTATGTTATTTATATCAATAAATTTCATGCATCTGTTGAAACCCAAGCGTATCTTTTTGTTTACCTATCGGTCACAAAAATGTGAAATGTAAATTGCAAAAGTTACAAATTACCGGCTGTTCAATTAGTAAAAGCGTTTTACATTTTTTTTCTCGCTTTCCCAGTGGTAGTCGATATCTCCGGTGGCGCGTCCGTACCAAACCGAAATCTGAGTACCCCGAGCTAAAAATATCAAACTGTTGAAAGAAAATCAGTAGCTGATACCATGGTTAGTGTACTTAGGACTTCTGATACCTGATAACAAAAATTATAACGCCAATAATAAAAACAACATACAGATAACGTTTGATGATATGTGTTATGATCAGAACTTTGCTAAATAGAAGTACCCGTTTGTGATGACATTGCAAAGATCAAGGTCCAATGACAGGCAAAATCTTTAGATTATATTGAAATATCAGTGACGTAGGTATATAAAATATTTGACAAATATTTGGACGTTGATAATAGAACTTTTGAGTGTTGTGTCAAAATATATACAAGAAGATAATTTAAAACACTCTGTTTTGAGAAAATAGAAATCAAGGTATATGCTTAAGCAGAGATGGACAACAAGAACAGATTTAATGTAATGTGAACAATACAGCCAAGGGGGGGGGGGGGGGTCTCACATTAGGTTGATATACGGGTATGTGCCACGGTTTTGGGGTATAATTTTGCCATTTTTGGTATATCGATGGGTGGGTTTTTGGGAAAATGGTCTTAAAAAGCGCCCAATTTGGCCAAATTGGGTGTTTTTTTACGAAAAAATGGTTTGGTGAAGGGTTGCAAAATTGCCTTTTTTAGGTATAGAGAACGGTCCTTATCACAAAGTCTGCGTGTCACACCCCGTACAATTTTTTTTTGAGAACCCCGCCCCCCCACCGGGCAATACAGAAGCCCTGTTCAAATGATTTGTAAATGCATTACAATCATTTTGTAAGCTGTTGTAAATTATTTTGTTAACCTATTACTTATTATAGTCACTGGAGTCATTGAGTGAAGGTAATCCCTTCTTAAGAGCTTGCAATCCGTAACAATTCTTTTGTGTTTACCCGAGTGAAAGCAAAAGCAAATAGCCATGGCTAGTTTGCTATCGTAAATGACAATAGACTATCACCTACTTTGATTGACAGGTCTCTTTTGTGCGGTAAAATTAATTCGGTACTTTGTCAATTACAGCTTTGTTAACTTTAGGTACAGGTTCATATTTAGCATGTATCTGATTGACCTTGACCTCTGAAATGCATTGTGCAAGGTTTCAACCTTAGCTTGCGCCTTGTTTTCTCTTGGGAGGCAAAAAAGTATGCAACCTTGGGGATGAAGAAGCTGTTATAAAATTTTTAAAAAATTGGAAAATAAGTATATCAATTAACCTATAATTAACTTACTATATAGTGCTAGTTTACTAAAGACTAGAACAAAGCAATATCTTTTGATAGCCAATTTGGGAGAGGATTAACAGATTCCTTTTTCCGACAATTCCAGCTAACTCCACCATTAGGATCAAAACATAGTTCTTTTGAGCTATCAAACATTTGGTGCAACAAGTCTTTGTTATTACATTAATTCCAATTCATCTTCTAATCAGTAACGGATGCTTGGTGTTGAAAATCACCAAACATTTGACATAAAAAAAAATCGTGCTGTATTGATTTTCATCACCAAGCCTCCGTTAAAATACATTGGAACTATTATAAGATAACAAAGACTTGTTGCACCAAATGTTTGATAGCTCAAAAAAACTATGTTTTGATCCTTGTAGAGCTTGTAATGCGCAAAATACTCAAATGGGTTAAAAGTAGGCCCCATTTTGCGCAACAAGATCCACAATCTTTGTGCATACTTTAAACACCAGCAAAGTTTCATTTCAAGAAATGAATGGAAATATGAAATATATCTATATATATTTGAGAAAAACCAACAGAAAACGACTTACTGATCTTTGAACGCATTTATCTCAGTTAAACATTTTATTCCCGGACAACTTTTATTGGACCATAACTTGACTCCTGGGCCCATATTCATGAAACCCTGCTAACTCTGGTTGGCTGCTATCCTATTGTGTACCTGTCAAAATTTGACAAGTTGGCAATAGGTTAGCAGCCAACTAGAGTTAGCATGGTTTCATGAATATGGGCCCTGGAAATCGAGTGAAGCTCATGAGGTGTCGTTTTAAGGGTAAATGACCTATGCATATGCCCAGGAAAATGTGAATCCTAACTATTTTAAACATGAAAAGATAAATGGTTACGAAGCGAGGGATCTACCACTGAGCTATCAAGACAGCGTTGAGATCGTTAACTAAAATCTAAAACATAAACATTAGAATGCCGTATTTTTCTTTTGTTTACATAAAAATCAAAAATTTTGCCTCAACAGAATGCTCAACTTGTAAGTAAATTATGCGAATGCATACAGTATATCAGAAAAATGTAGATAATGTAGATACTAAAAACAGGCAATTCACAGCTCAAACTGGCCGATCTCAGAATCGTAATCCACGTCCGGCGGGTTTTTCAGCAAAGATTATTAGGTTACTTGGTTTAATATCTTGGTTATTTGAACTATAGATAAAGCGTCTATTCTCTAGCTTTGTATAGTCTTTATGCAATATACAAAAATGCTTATTTCGTTATAATATTAAAAGGAAATATGTGAAACTTACAAAAATACAAAAATATAGAATTTGATACCACTTTACATACTACATTAGTTTACAGTACAAATGTATCATCCAAAAACTCAACAAAAATGGGTCAAAAATACTCGTATATTCAAATATATTATATAGATGTACCACACATTACAAGCATGATGGGCTTGACTGCAAGCAAATGATTGGTAATAATAACAACAACAACAACATATGTAGCACGTAAGGTGTAGACAATGCACAAGAATGAAAACAAACGAGAAATTGTGGACACCATTTTGTAAAAGGTACCAGGTGTCCAAAAAATGATTACATGTAGAAAAATGATCGTTTGCAAATAAGTGTAGCAGTTGGAGAATTCAAACTTTGCATAACTTATGATACATATCAAAATAACACCGTGTATGCTTATTATTTTGATGAATTTTGAATAAATGCATATTTCTGACATAGGTATCTACCTGTGTTGATAACTCAAAAATTAATAACGCTGTGATATCAAAATTCTACAGGTATCTAGAAGAGGGTTGTAATATAATTTGTGCAAAGTTTCGTTCTTCAACTACTTTAGTTATAGTACACATGTAACCATTTTTGGGACACCTGGCACATCAGTGAGAATAAAATTTGATTGAATTTAAATATTTTTATTACTGTGTCCTATAAATGGTAGGTGACCATGGTACTTTACAGTAAAGCGGTGGTCAAAACCCGTCGCACGTGCACGTGCATACTGTCTGCGTGCGTAGGCAAAATCGTGCGTCCCGAACGTTGTAGTTATTTTGGAGCTTGCAGACATGACGTAGCAGTTTTAGGACATGAGGAACTTTCTCTGAGTGTTGGCTACGTAATGCACGTGCTCGGTACTGACAACGTGAATACAACATATGCATAACGGTTTTTTTTGTAATTTTCCCTAAAGCCACTTGCTCTGCGGACGACGCACGTAACACGTACCGACATCGTGCGTGTGTCGTACGTTTAAGTACGTTTTCCTTATAATAACGTTGTAGTCGCAAGGAGTTCGTACGTTGCACGCACGATGTAAGAAATTACAACGTGCGCAACGTACGATGCACGCAACCACTCACGGTCAGGCACGTCGTGCGCAAAACGTACTTACAATCAACGTGCGTCTTCCCTGCGTATGCCAAGTTTTTTAGTGGCCTCTAAAGAAAAAAAAAAAACACGACAGGTTGTGACCACCGCTAATGGCCCTGTCAACCCTTCGTTTTCAGAAGTGTTTTTTTGCTCTGAAACTCAGCAACAGATAATTAAATTCAAATAAAAGTATATTTCTAGAAGCGGATTTGGATACTGATGATGATGGTGAGGTCATTTTTGGACCAAAATGTATGATTTTGGCCATAAGGCCCAAATATCATGTTTTTGGGCCCAAATTTTACGGGAATGCTTGATAAATTTTGCTTCGGTAAAATTTCAAATAATTTAACTTATTAGACTCTAGAAAGTATGTAGGAACGCATTTCTCAAATTCAATAGGTCAAGTCCAGTCTGGCGGCTCAAGTGAACGGCTCCCGTGTGCCGCTGCTGATCGGTACTAAAAGGGACAGATCACAGGATGAAGTTGGTCAAATGAATGATAAGTGCAAAAGAATTTGACAAGTTCTTAAATAAGCTGAAAAGTAACCCTTTTTCAAAAAGTGTAGACGCCGCTGCACTCTTAAAAAGAAAGGATCAAATTGATCCCATAAAGTATCAAATATGAGCTTATCCTTTTTGGGATCAAATTTGATCCTTTT
>JXSR01S008806.1:9932-33662 GCA_000969725.1 Ophiothrix spiculata
CTGAGAGGCCGAATAGCTCAGTGGTAGAGCGCTCGCGCTGCAAGCGAGAGGTCCCGGGTTCGAGTCCCTGTTCGGCCAGGATTTTTTTCTAATTATATGAAATCCTGGCCTGTTTGTGATTTGTCTTATTGTTATTAATGTTCTAGTGTACGATGCGTATTTCTCCATTTCTTTATTTGAGAATGCTAGTTAATGTAATTGTAAGGAGGGGAATGGTTCTTATTAGAGTTTTTGAGTTTAAAACAGAACATTAATTTCTGAAATATTTGCATCATAGCACAAAATTAGGGAAGGTTTTTTTTTTGCATAGGTGCTCTAATTGCAGCATAGAATATGTTTTCTCATTAGGTTTGTCATTAACGGTTGTGGAATCATATTACTATCTATAAAGAAATATCCTTATTCTTGTGTTTGTGTGCTAAAAGATGAGACCTGGACAGGTCGCGAGACATGCAATATATGGTATCAAAATCAATATAGTACTCTGCAAGTCTCACATAGGGTATCAAATTTGAATTTTAAGTCTCTGATAGGGTATCAAACTAAGAGAGAATGGTTCAATTAATGACAATGGTGTCTTAAATTGCCAATAAAAGTGTTTCAAATACCTTAAGAGTGTTCAAATGGTGTACAGTCACATTTTACCTATGATTTCTTGTAAGGTAAGGTATACATTTGAACAGGTATGGTCCCGGGTAGGGTATCCATTTGAACAGACTACATTTATCATCTCAGATAGGGTATCATTTCATCCATTTTTGCTAATTTTTGGTCTCACATAGGGTCACCTTCGGAACCTGCGTAACTCGAGTGGTAACCCGAACACAAATATCAGTTACCCCTCCCGGGCTAGAATGTCTATAGTTTGCTGATTGACTGCAAGTATGTGGGTCCTCACTTGAAGAGTTTACACTTTGATGTCCTGTTTTTCAGCAAACGTGTGTGTGTGTGTGTGTGTGTGTGTGAGGGTGGGGGTGTGGGGTGTGTGTGTGTGGGGAGGGGGTTATTTGTAAAAGGCTTCTGAACTGAACTGCCTCATGGTCTATGAAAGTATCTTTAATATAAAGTTTGTTTCATTTCAATTGGTAGACCTAATCCAAAACAAAAGTTACAAAACAAAGTATATTTTAAAGTTCAATTTGGAGTATTAAATGCAATCTTTACATACTCTCTGACTATCCTTCAAAGCTAAGACAATTGCCCACATGATTGGAAGTTATTTTCTGGGATACATAAAAGTACCTTTGCACTATCTAGCAGGGTAAAACACAGCTCCCAGCAACACATTCTCATTACAAACATACAATAGTTGTTTGCTTATTTGCTATAGAGACGCCCTTTCAGATATTTTCTGCGATTTCACAATTGTACTACACATTAAAGTAGTCCATAATTTCTCTTATAATAAATTTGACTAATATGGTCACCAAAGAATAAGATATAAATAAAAAAAAAGGAAGCTCTATTTTCATAGGTTGTACAAGGGGTATCAAATGTTTTTAAACTTCACCGGGGAGAAATAGAGCCAATAACATCATTTTATTATGAGGATCCTTAAGACATAAACATAGTCACTGAGAACAGTAGCACATTTCTTCAACTTTAAACCAAAATTTTCCGGGCACTGTAACCCTTCTAAAGCAGGGACACAGTGTGTCTCAAATTTGTCTCCATGCAGGTTAATGACATCTATTGCCACATGTAAAAAAATAAAACTACTTACAAAGCCAATTTGTTTCACATTGTAATAAGGACAAGTAACTATTCTGACAACATACCATCGATATAGCTTCTTCCCTGCTGGGTGAAGTTAAACAATTTTTTGATGCCCCCCTTATAAACTTTGATCAACACCAAATAGGCGGCGAGCCTCTTCACATCGTGAAATGATACAAATAAGCGTGTGCGTTGCTGATCACAGCACAACTGCAGGAGACGCAGCGCACGTAGTACGTGTGACTCGCGTATCAGTATCTACGACGCGCGTGTAAGTGGGATTATGTTTACTTGCGGATGAAGAAAAGCCTCATAATTCCCGCCTATTTAGTGTTGATCAAAGTAGAGTGCTGGTTGATCTCCACTATTGGTTCTGTAAGAGATGGCTGCCTCTCCTCGCAGCAAGTTAGTTCCCAGATAAATGAAAGGGAAAAAACTAAAAATAAGTTATAAAGTTGTAACAAATGTCAGTTAAGGAGTTTTTTTTATCTTAAAATCTGAATTTTGATATCTATTGTTGGGTAATATGGGGCTGTGAATGGTAGGTTGCCCCTTTAACTTTATGTAATCAAACTTGAATGAATCTTGTGAAATAAGAATCACCAGATTCCTGCAACTTGAGTTATGATTCAAGATGTCAGCCTGCTATGTCAATCGCATGTCAAATCAAATTATGAGTCAATCAATTAAATGTGAGATTGGGTGCAAACTAAGTGTGTTTGATTTACCCCAAATTGCTGTGTCCTAATCCAGGGAGGGGGACATTCAACCCTATCTGGGAAGTTTTCATGGGAGAAGAGGGGGAAATTGTGAGTCTTGAATTTTAGATAAATGAGATAAAAGTGAGGGGTATTCTTTGCAGTAATAATGCATTATGAAATTGTTTCAAACTTATGGAATGTTCCAATTAATGAAGTCTGTATAAGTTTGAACTGTTTTTTAGTTTTTTCTGGAACATGTTTGTGGATTGTTGATGCAATGAAAAGTGATGTGGCAGGACAAGGTGCCAAGATGTGATATAGACTTGCTTATAAAAACGTAGCAAGTCGGTCTCTCTACAAATAACAATACTAGTGCACTGCATTTTTTATCCCAAATAGTTGACAATACATGTTAAGATTTTAAAAGTCATATAGTATATGTCAACTTCCTAACATTAAAGATAACCCCTAACACTTTTGACCACTTCTTCATTTAAAACTATCTCCTCGGAAATTTGAAAGTCAAAAATCACGTATTTTCACCTGGAATCGAACCCGGGACCTCTCGCTTCCCAATCCAATCATCACTATGTCAAGCCACAGAGCAAGTGCTGCCATGGCAGCGATTTCGTGGTTATAACTAACTCGGTTAGTTTCGTGGTTATAACTAACTAATTTCGTGGTTATAACTAACTCTTTGACGTATTTGAACTTAGATGAATTTCTTAACTTTGTGGAATGGGATATTGTGAGATTCAGTGGGATTAGTTCCAACCTATATCACACAGCATTCAAATTATAAGCTAACATACTGACAGTAATGGTTGCATTATTTGTTTTGGCATGTATGTTGCATAATTTTATTCAGCTTCAATGTTTGTTAAGTTTGTTTGATATGTTGTATGCAGTTAAACTGTGCATGAACAAAAATTTGTTAAGCAGTCTTTGAACTATGGGACATAATTAATTTTGAGTCACAGACCTTGGACTTTTTTTCTGATTTGGTAAGAATCAGTGACCCAATCAACATTCATTAAAGAAAACCACAATTTAGTCATCAAATCTTAGTCATAGTATTTTGAACCCTCGACTTGGATATCTGTTGTGGTTTCTTGTGGAAGTCCCATAGATGCAAATGAGATAATATGTATATTTAATGCAGATAGCGAAGAGCTGCTATTAAAAAATGTTTAAAAAAATGGTCACTGTTTTATTTCACTTACCCTACATGCCTCATTTAAAAGATGTGGTTTCATTTTCTGATTAATTTTGTAAATTGTATTAAAAGTATATGCCAAATTGCATGATTTTAAGTGCAAAATCTCCAAGCTCCTGAGTATGGGTCACCTTTTTAATGTCCTTGACCACCAAGACAGCCTGCTTTTTAAGCACCTTTTTTGTTGTGTTATCAAGTCTGATTTTGTAATGCAACAGAGGCATTTATATTACTTTTGTTTTCAATGTCAACTTAACTAACATAAGTAGTATATACTAATGTCTGTATAATGCTTTCATAACTAACCTTCTTTTAGAAGCTAACCTTACTCAGAGCAATTTAACTAACCCCTTGCCTTTTCTCTTTTGCTTTTGCTTTTAGCTCAGTCCCCTCCATCCCTACCGCCTAGACATACTAACACTGACGCTAACACTGATGCTGAATTTAATAGTGGTTTTTCTAGAGCAAGAACAAGGAGTACTCCTGTACCTAGTAAAACTGGAAGAAGTATACCCTTGCTGGGACTTGGTATGAACTATAATCATGTTCACCTCGTCATGGCAGGAGAAAAATGACAGCTTGTTACGACACTATTGATAGGAGTATTATGTACACAAACAGATTCCTATGGCCTGCAACACTGTACACTCTTACACTGTCACTAGACATTGGTACCAATGCTGCTACATAGAACTAGCTTCACTTGTACTTTTAAGAAGTACCATTATTGCTTCATACCCACAAAAGCATTGCTACTGCTTCATAGAAGTAGTTCATTTGATATTATTGAAGTTCTAACATTGCTACTTTGTTGAGAGTACAAGCATGGGCACTTTGAAGTGTCCATGGAGATGCTTCTCTCCCAGGGCTTTTCTTTGTACAGCTCTGTGCTGTGTTTTTACCATTGCTGTAGTAATGTTAGAGCTTAGAAGGTAGAGTGTTACAAACTGTAATAGGAATATGGATGTGTACTTAAATGTGCAATCTAAGAGTCCTATATGCATAGGAGAAAAAACTAAGAGCATCATGTAGCAAAAATCAATGCAGTTGTTGGATACTGCATATTTCTCATTTAAGCAGATTTGATGTTCCTCAGAAAATATTTAGGAATTTGTTTGTAATTTTGACTTAAGTCATGTTTTAATGTCTGCTTTAAGGTTTTTGACTTCATTTGTACAAAATTAACCAGTCAAAGCATAAGACCAAGACAAATACATTTAGTATAACCCACATTCATTACGTGCACAATGTATTTTTGGTGCACAAAATGGACTTGCTCAAATATTAATGACTACATGGAAGCATTATTGTTTGAAGTGACATTATAATCTTTGAACATCTTTCCTGAACTCTGCATCTGAATCTCAATAAGGCCCCCTCCCACCCCACCCAAAAAAAGTGAAAAATATCTGAATCAGTTTGGTTGGTTGTTAAGAAAATAATTTATTATTACAAAATCACCTTTTTCCACCAATTAAAAAAACAAACACCCAATCTGAGCAAAATTGGGTGCTTTCCGGACCTGTTTGAATAGGGAAGGTCACTTATTTGATATAGATTAAGTGCTGAAATGAGAAATATGTAGAAAAGAAAACTGTTTACTCTTTAATGATGGTGTATGATTTAAGTTGCACCATACATCATATCATACAGTGCATAATGACTCACCAGGTATACACTGTATGCAGCGCCCCATGAAGGAGCATCCGCACAGGGGACCCAAGGCTTTACGTGACTGTCCGACCACGGAGCAAGTAGAGTAAAGTTTCTTGCCCAAGGAAACAAGGAGACGAAAACCGCCCGGCCCGGGGCTCGAACCCACAATCTCTGTATTACGAGACCCGTGCTCTAACTGCTCGGCCACGCTCCCCTAATGACTGAAAATTGATTTTTCTGCTGTCTTGATGAGGTGAACATGAAGTGGTTGTCATAATTGTCATTTCATGCTAATGAATGTTTTTGTTATAAACAGGATTATGAGAGGAATGAAATATCTTACATTCCCTTTATGATGTGTTTCAAGTAACTCATTTTGCAACCAGTTAAGAATAAAGCAAATTCAGGGCTCTTTTTATAGATCTTTATAGATCTTGTCTTCATATTACTTCTTTTTGGTTTAACTTGAGCCACTTCAGTATCAAAAGATTCTTCGAACTTACTTCTTCTACACTCAATTTAACACACTTAAAAAGAAGTCATATAAGTAAGATGGTTTCAGCTGGTAGTGGTGTTTTAGTCTGTTATGCTGTCTTTTAATTGTAGAATGCAGATATATTATTAATCAGTGAATTGTATGATTGTTGCTGGATTAACAATATTCTCTATTAATATATGATCAATTCATTGCCATCTGGTGCAATGAGAGTTTTGATTTGTTACTGCTTGTTTTATCTATTCCAACTTAGATACCACAAGGGAATGTTAACTGAGTATAGTGTAGCGATGAATAGTTTTTGAAAATCAGGCAATTTCTATTCCATTTGAAATATCCTCTGCTCATTTCTTTGCTTAATAAGTTAAAGTCATTAATGACAGACTCATATACAGTAAACTGGAGTGACTTGGAAAGCCGGGATGACTTTGAACCAAAGTGTGACAAAATGGGTTTGCGACATACATCTGGCCTGATGTTTGTTTGTTGAAATCATTTACAAGCCACTATCAGGTGGGATGAATCGTTGATAAACCACCCTATCATAATTTTGTTCAAAGTTGGCCCGATGTTCAAAATCAACCCCAGTTTATCTTATATTTGATTACTAAACAGTATACTCCATAAACAGGCATGAAAATGGGTTTAAGAAGTTTAGCAGTAAAACTTATTTGATTCAAAGTAGGCTTTTTTCTAGGAATTCTTGACAATTTGTTTTGTAGTAATTCCTGAGGATTCTCATGCCGGCATAAACCATGGAAGTACAAATTAAAGTGACTGCATATATGCCCTCTCAGTTGCGCTTTCAGTGTGGCTGCTTAGAGCATTGTAGACATGCACTTTCCCACATTTATGCATAGATAATGTATAAATTAATAATGAGTTGGTTGGTTTATAATCGTCTATAATTTGGTTGTGGACATTAATAGGCTTGAAGCAAATTAATTTTATCTATAATACTTTCACAATAATATTTTCAGGCATTGATTTGCTTGTCTGTTGTTCCTGCAGTTCTGGTGTACCTAGGCACTGCTATGGGAACTTGGCGATAATATCTCCTCACCAATCCTGCCAACGTCCCTGCAGGGCAAGGTATTTTCAAGTACCAAGTGACTGAATAAGTCTCTGCGCAAATATTACAAGGCAACCCAGTTTATACTTTGATCAACAAAAAATAGGCGGGCCTCTTCACATCGTAATTTGATACAGATAAGTGTGTGCGTAGCTGAACACAGCACAAGTGCAGGAGACGCAGCGCGTGTTGAAAGTGTGATTCTCACGTCAGTATCTACGGAGCATGCATAATTGGGATTATATTTACTTTTAGATGAAGAAAAGCCTCATAATTCCCGCCTGTTTAGTATTGATCAAAGTATAGACGTGGGCTCAATTCTCTGCCCAAATGATTGCATCAAGCTATGCAGAAACTCCGTTAAAGATCCCTGATGGCTAGGGACATCTGCACTGTACAAATCTCCTGCACCATCATGTTGAGTATCCCATTATTCCTTGGGTATCCAGAGCTGGAGAAACAACTAGCAGGCACATGATTAATAAAGAAAATGAATAAATTGAGAGAAGAGATGGTCTTAAGTGTGGATCAGATATAACCACTTGCCTCTAGTGGTACTCAACAGTAACTGCACTTGGGATGACTATAGCTCAGCAGCTGGTAACTTACTGTAACAGAACCATTGTAGATAGGATATAGGGATTTTTATGTGTAATTTTGCTAAATGGGTGTTTCTTTTTGGTTTATTCAGATTCTGTTGATATGCATCGCACGGCGTTCATCAATGCAGTCTTTTACATGCGCTATTACCACACTTGTTCATAGCACGCGTATAAAGACTGCACTCGATGGGCATCGGTCGATGCATATTGACAGGACCCTGAATTAAACCATAAGTCTGATTACATCAAGATATCAGTCACCCTATATACTGTTCGACACAAAATAGTGATATGTTCCTCATACACAACAATGTATGATCAATGTTTTGATTATAATGTTTTGATTTATGTGTTGTTTATTTATTTATTTGCAGCAAGTGAACCCCATTTAAGGAAAGCGTTTGATCAGCTTGGAATTGATAGACAATGATGGCAAACGTGGAAACTGACACTGAACTTGACAAGAACATGTATGTGAAACAAAACAGTAAGCAAGTTTTATTTAATCGTAAGTGTGAGCACAAAGTGCTACTTGGGAATAGAGAGCTACAACTTGACCATCGTTGCAACGCTTCAGATAGTCTACTAGTATCTATACTACAAAGCTTCAAATTGGCCAATGTTGGCTTGATATTGCATCTCTCACCACTGATTCAAACTTTGCCACCCATGAATTGATACTGTAAAAATTGGCTAATGGGTCCATCAGTGATGCTTATGGACGCCATTGAGTTGATTCTGCATTGCTTGGCACATTCTTCGATAGGCCTCATCTGGGCATTCTATTCCAAATAATGACAGAGCTTGAGCACTTATCCAGCTGTAAAGCATTATGCAGGCAGTACAAGTGCTTGAAACTATGCTGACATAAGATGCCATCATGACATTTTTCAAGAGGCATTGAAAGCATCATCTATAGAACAAAAGGGTGAGATAAAAAAAGGATGGAGAGGTCCACATGCGTGCATATCATCAAGACACTGACCAATCAGCTTCCAACATTGATTTGTCTTTGCCTCCAAAGTAGAAAAGGTGTACTCTAAAGCCATAGAGGCAGTAGAGGTACATTGTGATTGCATTATGGGGTGTAGTCTTATTTAAAAATGACAAAAAGTAAAAAGTCCTGGGGGCATCCAACTTTGGTTTTAGAAGGTGTACCCCCTCCCCCCCCCCCCCCCCGATATCTGACCTAGTCTAGGGAACAGAAGATTTGCTCTAAAAAGGGAGTCTAGATGGCTGACGTGACCCAAAAATGACTCTTGAGAATAAATTTTTAATTTGGGCTGTAGAAGCAAAATTGGCTTGTAATGAGGACGGAACTTATTTAAAAAAGGAGTTTAGGGAACTTAAAATATTTGAAAATAGGGCTTGGGAACTAAAAATTGGTCTTGAAACAGGGGTGGGGGTAGGAAGGGGTCTTGAGGGCTGCACATATATCACCTTTCTAGGTCAGTGCCCCCCCCCCCCCCCGGGTAAAAAGTACAGATAACTTCAAGTAGGGAAAGCAGGATCCCTTGTATAAGTGTAAGAAAGTAAAAGGCTTTAACTAAGAGGGAATAAGAGAAATTCAAAATGCTTTGAAATCAATTTCCTCGAATTATTTCAAAATACTTTGAGATATCTTGTTAGCAGTTAAAATATATTTTGTGTAGAGTATGATCATGATGATATGTATGAAATAGAAAAATATGCAAATGAAATCAACTGTGCCAACTCCAATAATAACTGGTGCCTATGCCTTGGGTGGTGCTCTGTAGTTGTGTTCATGTAAGCATTATGTGATTGTCTACTACAAACCTCCAGTGACGTTGGCCTGTGGTCAATTTTGTTTACTTAAAGGTATTCAAACACGCCACAGAGTTGTTCATCCGATGCGTCTGCAGATGGATGCATCGTTGTTGATTCGCGATGAACAACTCTGTGGCGTGTTTGAATACCTTTCAACAACGAAAATCTTCCTGAAATCGTATGAATTAAATTCTAAACATTTTCAATTTAACAGATACGCTTACTCATCTTCATAAAATTATTTAGCAGGTAGACAGACACAAAGTGTAAATTTGTGAATTTACGTTATCTAAAGCACCAGGCTTTTGCACTGCACATACTATAAGTGCCCGACGTGCGATGTAGTGCGCCAACTTTTGTGTGCTGCGTAAACACACTTTTGTAAACGCTGTACCATGCGTGACGCGCTAATTTGAATATCAACTGTGGATTCATCCGAATCAACAACAGTACGCTCCTGTATAAAAAGATATATTGAGTTGTTGAATGTAGATTCAAAAAGAACATATCTTCAACTTTAAAATGATACTTATTTCAAGTGTTTGTGATGCATACAGGTGGAGGAACAAATCTTTGAGCATGACATATGGGAAAACTTGCAATACAATTTTCATTTATACCTTTTTGACTGCATACAGAAAGTCTTAAATTTCAAATATTTTTGGAGTTAGCTAATATTTTGCAAGGAGTTTAAGGTTGTGTTCACACATAAGTCATGACCGGCTCCGGAGCGAGACAACTTAGCAGTTGCGTTCACACTGGGACACGACTTGCACATGTATTAAAACCAGTGGCGCGTCACTTTTGGTCACGATTGAGACACGTTCTATAATTGCGTTCACACTTGGAATTTGCGGGAGTGAGCGGGTCTCGAGCGAGAATATAGTCATGATCAAATTCTTCTGTGTGAACACACCCTAAGAGAGGCATAAATATTTCAAATCTGCAGAAATCACAGTTTTGTTAGGATATACCATTAAGGTAAATTTTGTACTAATAACATGCAGACTTTACTTGAGATTTGTTATGGATGTTCACATATGTCCAAAGAGAGTTTAAAAAATGTAAGAGTTTGTAGTCATTGTTTACATATTGTTTTTGATTAATGTTCTTACATAAAAATATCTAACCCCAGCTCCATTGCCTTGGAGTAGATGGTTAAATAGTAGTAATAATTACTAAATTTATGATGCATAAATCCATGTCTTCCAGAAAACATGTCTTCATTATTTTTTTCTCTGATGGGTTTTTCACATTTGTATATTTTGTCAATATAATATAGCATTGTATCTGGTGTATGCAAAATAATAAAATTGTCTTAGCAACATGTTGTTTTAATTAACACCCATTTTATATGATGTATTTTTATGAAATTTCAGTGTGTGTCTTTGTACTAAAAGTATACAGTATGAACCAATAAACTTGGGTTTAACTTTGTATTTGTTAGCAGCCATAATTGTACACAATCAGTGTCAGACGTTCATAAAGCGATTTGAGAATCAAGGAATTAAAACTATGGTACTTGCCGTGCATGAAGTCAAGTTATTGTACCTCTGGATTTTGGAAATAAGGCCAGTAGCTAGTCTGACTGCATCAAGGAAATTTTATAGGGGAATCTGGAATCGCCGCCATCTTGTGTCGCTCATGGAGCAGAGTTATTGTACCTCCAGAATTTGGCCCGATATCCAGGCAAATTGCGTAAATCTTCACTTGATACATATACAGCGTGTGCATTTTGTTTCACACGCAAACCGTGTCTGCATTTCAAGTAGTGTTACCCATTCAAAGACTCTCGAAATGTGGCACGCGGAGACGTAAAATACCGTAGGTACAATAACTCGCCCTCCATGAGCGACAATCCAAGATGGCCGCCATCCCACAGGATTTACATGGCAGGCGAATCAAAATGGCTGCAAGTCCAGATTCCCCTATAAAATTTCCTTGGACTGCATGAATCTTGTCTTGATGCGCACACACCCCATCCGTGTGTTTCTAGTGGCATCAATTGCAACTTCCACCGAGCTCTGATATGCAGATTTCCATGGGAAAAAGTATCATGAAAGAGCAGAACATTCAGCCAAAATGCTGTTGGTACAATAGAGGGTTTGCACGCCACCAAGATGACCGCCTGCATTTTGAAAATATCAAAATCTGTTATAACTGATAATTTACTGCATGTCATGATTTGCAATTTTAAATATGCTATTAATGTCACTTTATTTTAACACAGTAATTTAAGGGATTTTCTCAGAGATACAAAATCTCCATTGACTTTCGTAAAAATTTAGTATATGTAGATTTATTTGTGCTGATAACGAATCTAAAATAAAATAAATAGGTCACTGTGCTTGTTTTTGCGATACAGACATTTCAAAGAGTACTGTAAAGCACTTTAATTTCACGGCATTAAAATTTAGCGAATTTGGAAACCCTCACTCATTAGGTGCATTTTAATTTCACTAATTTGAATCATCTTGCTATTCAATGCTATTTTAACAATCATTTTAGCGGCATTTTAATTTAGCGAATTGTGATACTAGCGAAATTAAAATGCTAGCGAAATTTTCATGCTTTACAGTACATATTTTCCCCAAATTTCACTCGATTTACCACATAAAGCTCCAAAAAGTTGATCATAAAATACTAAATGCTCCATTGATTTTTGTAATTTTACATATGTTAAAGCATTTTTTGTGCACTTCAAAATACTGAAATAGAAAAATGATAAAAACAAGCATTTTTCAATAAAATTTGATTACTTTGATGGCACATCTGCATCTGCATAATTTCCTGCATATATATATATATTACGCAGCGATGCATCGCATGATTAACCACACGCGTTAGTAAAGCATGCGTGCAGTGTGCATTGAAATTTGTGCATGCAAAATGGATGCAAACATTTGTTTTTGATTTTTTATTATCTATTAAAATTTTTTTTATCCCGTAGTAGTAAGCAAATGCATCTGTGAGAAAACCTCTTAATGAAATACTCACAGGACTTCTTGTTTCTGCTCATGCAAACATGGTGGACCGCGGTGTTGTGGATGCGATATGACGTCACATGCAAATCCTCTACAGCTCACCATATAAAAGTGACAATTAAAGTGGTGGTTATTCTCATCAGGTTGTCACAGTTATCAAAATGAAAACTGATTCCTCTCTATAAATATCTTGACTATGCTGTTTTCTGAGTTAACCCATTATGCAAGTCTGGAATGGATTTTTAGATTGAAATATTTATTTCCTTAAGAGTTGTCTCTAAAATGCTTACCTTATTTATATGGGACATGTTACCATACATCAAAAGGTACAAGTTGTCTACCTTTAACAAAATTCAAATTTTCATGTCATTTGAAAGGGAATTATATAAGCTTTAAAATGATACCTTGACTGTGAAAATTGAAGTTTGGGTTTGAGAAGTTATGATGAATAGTGACAATAATGTTCCTATTATTTTCTTATAATTTGCAAGTTTAATTTGCCTGCATCTCTGAATTTGTACGACCGACAACCTTTACCTTTTGATGTAATGGGTCCCATATATTTATGAAAAATGAAAGAAATGTTCTCTCTGCTATCAAATTGTTCAAGGGCTACATTGTATTGTATATATTTTTACTTCTGGAGGTAGTGGTCATGAATAATACTGCTGTTGAAAAGCCTATGCCAAGCATCAATATATCGGGCCAATGTTTACCAAATGCACACTGAATATGGTGTTCAGTTGAAATCTGTTAATTTTGATACAGTGGTGTCTTTTAGCAAAACAGATTGAACAAACTTGTAACCAACACTGAAACATCACTTATAAAAGCAGGCCCGTAACCTTAAGTTCAAAAGGGGTGGCAAAATAAAAGTACTTGTTTTGGTTTGCCCAAACTATATAATTTTACCATACCTTAAAAGTAAAAAGGGTTTAAAAACAATGGTTTCATCTGAAAATCACTAAATATTTATCTTTTACGTATAATTTGTAGGTTTTGAGGCATTGCTCAGAAAAAGTGGGATGACTGCCACTCCCCTTGCCCTTCCCCTGTCTATAGGCCTGCTGTGTAGCCAAAATAGCATTTGTTTGGTTTATAAAGTTGTGTACAAGTTTTTATTAATTCAAAAGCTGTATTGTTTTTGACCATTTACTTTGTGTGCTACGTTTAACTATGTTGTTTACACATATCAAGAATTACCTATGCAATAAATGTATTGTTTTTGTAATTGGGAGGTAGAAACAGAAAAGTTTGAATTCCAAGCAGAACATCAATATCACAAAATTAAAGGAGCATGGTCCGATTGCCTAAACTTTATGAGATTTTGGTACCAAAATGTTGGTCGTATTTTTCTCATAACCCAGTGAAATTTCCCGGGTGAGGTACATTCCATTTTGGAGATATATATGAAAATGTGTCAAATTATGGTAACCATAATTAATTTTACACAGAAACATATAGGCGGCCCAGAAATACAAAATTGCCCATCAAATCAAGACGGTTTAACTGATTCAGCTGAAATTTGGAATCTCTTCGAATTGTCTTCTTTCATATGCCATTGAAAACTTAATTTGGAAAAATCGGACCAAGCTCCTTTAACAAATGAAGTATTGCACAACTCACAATTACTACAAATTTTAGATACGCAAATGGGAAGTTGAAAAGAACTTCTGTGAACAGGTTTTCCGCAAATGGCAAAATTGTTCAAAGATATTTTGGCATTTTGATATCTATATATGGATCAAGGAAATTAAAAAAGGGAATCAATATTTGCCAGCACCTTGTTGTCTCCCATGGGTTTGAATTATTTTACCCTTGATTTTGTGAATTGCCGTGTAAATCTTAAGTAGTGCACAAACAATGTATGCATTTTATCTCGCACGCAAACCATGTCCACACTTCCAGCAGCAACTATCTGAGCCAGATACGATTTCCTTGCACTTACAAGAGTATCAAAATGTTGCACGCAGCAAGCACAATAATTAGCCCTCCATTGTCAAAATGGATGATTCCCTGTTTTAAACATCCTTGGTATGGGCACTTTGAATTGTTACCATTCATTTTATATTCTGCAAATTGACTTAGTTGAAAAAAAGAAAGATATGTTATTTGGTTATGTGCAACTCAAAAATAATTTTGCAAGGAACAGTAAAGCTATATTCTAAACCAGAGATTTGGACTTTCCTCACGGGCAAATCAATCTGTACTTCTAGATGCATCTAGATTAAACTAGACTTCAGCAAACGATCACACTGCACATACGTGTAGTAACAAAGTAGTGGAAAAAATCTAGGCCAGTCCCTTTAAGTGTCCCTCTGAAATTTTCCAGGAAGTCCGTCTTTGCATGTACAAACTCTTCATACATCCAGTCATGCAGTGTTTGGATTTAGGCTTGACGTCCAAAGACATTCACTCACCCGAGAGACAATCGCTCGCGATTTTTCGCTCTTAACTTATTCAGTCAAATGGAGAGGTAATGATACTTACAATACTTGAATTTTGGTTACATCGATGATATGATTGATTTAATTAATTCTAACATCGATTTATCAAATATTCAAGCATTGTAAGCAATATTTTCTCTCTATTTTAGAGTATATGGCAGAGCGAAAATCTTGAGTGAATTTCTCTCGGTTGAGCAAATTTCTTTGGACGCCAAGCATTAGTATGTGCGATATATTTTTATAAGGACTACCAGATATGCATGATATTGATTTTGCATATATCCTAAAACTGCAAATAGGACTGGTTTATCAATGTAAATAACTGTACATAATACAAGAATATTGCTGCATTGCCTTTGTAAAATTTTTGCATAGATCCTGAGAACCAATATGTTGTGTATATTTTATAAGGTGGGTATCCAAATAAAATATTGAAATACTTGTAAGATTCTTGACATATGTTGTGTTTTTGTTCTGCAAAAATTTAATGACACAGTTGTTATAGTTTGTAATATGTGGGGAAAGCTGCCAGACATCGCTACCATAGATAAAGAAAGTACAGATAGGAAACAGAACTATTTGCACTAATAAATTTTAGATTTTAGTTTGTGCCACGCAGCTGCCACGCTTGGTCGGACATTTGCGTATATGCATGAAGACCCAACACTGCGTTCTGGTTGCAATCGGTATCTAGCCCATGGATTGTTGGTTACAAAGAGGCTTCACAGAAGAAGAAAACAGTACACATTCTGAAAGTAATTTTCTGATTTTTATTTCAAAATTTTTGACAAGCTGATAATAATAACAACACACTTTTATATATGCACACAGTGTCATAGTTAAAATCTGTTGTAGAATATCTCATTAAAATTTTTTTTTCAATAGTTTACAATATTATATTGTAAATGACAAAAGGTATCGATTTTGGTCTTACCACACACAAAAATAGGTGATAATCTACTGCCTTGTATGAGCAATAGCTAGATTGTGACCGTCCATCCCAAACCAGCCGTAAATGCAGCCTCTTGTTATTTTCACCTTTTTAGATATATTTCTAAAGATAATGCTATTAGGATTAAAATTACACCTCAATGAAGTTCACTCGATCTCCAGAAGTCGCGTTATGGTCCATCAAAGGTTGTCAGAGAGTAAAATGTATAACTGAGGAAAACACGTTCAAAGATCAGTAACCCCTATATAATTAAGACCTTGACATGTATTTTCACCTGCAGCGAAACATGAAGATTGTTACATTAACTGCTCGTTTGAGATGGACGGTAATAATTGTTATCACTCGTGTAAATACAATATTACTGATTGCAAACTCTAAGTGGCGATTGTCTATCTTTAGTGACTGCAGTGAATAGAATCAGTAACAGGTTAACACAATCATTTAGGGTCAATTCATACTTCGCCTCCAAATACAAAATTTTCACTATCAAACATTTTGTTGTGACGTCAAACTGTGGGCAGCCATATGTGTCAAAAAGAGAAAGGTGTCTAAAAAATTGATAAGGAAAGGGTGTCTAAAATACCCAAAAGGGTATGTAAAACCCATAATGGTGTCCAAACCAACAACACCTATGTCCGCCCATTGTTTTAACTTCATAACAAAATGTTTGATAGCAAAAATTTTGTTTGCAGACAGACTATGAACTGACCCTTTCAAAAAGCATCGTTATGCATTACCAGAGGAGGGTGGTAGTGGCAACTTATGCATGGTTGCTGTCTTATCGTATACGATCCCCGGCTGCGTCGATGTAACTCATGTTCTATACCGCCTCTATAAGAAACATCGTGGGAAAATACAACTTCCGGGATCATGTGGGATTGCCGCTAAAATTATATTGCTAATCGGTAAAAGAATATGATAACATATATATAAAGTGGGGTTCACATGTGTGAACCCCATCGGATTTAGGATAACATAATTATGCTTATTACGATAAGAACACTTTTGTAGTTTTTTGAGGAGAGGTAAAAAAATGATCTTTGTAATTATTTTCTTCAATACGTGAGTCGCGTGACCCAATAGAAATACACGTAGATCGTTCCCTTAATTTGCGTTTTGGAAATCCCTCATCCCTAAATCTAGGATCTTCTATAAATCGTGTCCGCCGCCGCCTGTGCATTACAAAACATTCGTCAGAGGCTAGTTTCTCTCTATTTATACATGCATATTTATTGTCAACTACTACCAACTAGCCATTTTACATAGGAAATCAATACTTGGGACCTAACAAACATTTTGTGTTATCAGGGTTTTTGTGTTAACATATTTTGTATTAACGAGGTTCCACTGTAGAAAACATCAGATATGCTACACTGAGCTACATATAAGAGACAATAAACTACATCTTTTTGCCACAGCGGCTCACATATTGCCAATTTAAGACAGTAAAACCTCTTGATAAAAAGTTCTGATGTAAGAAAATTACTGAGATTTCCTTTATCATTATACATGTTCCATTACATATAGAGAGCCCTACTGAAATTAAGGGGGCAGTGTACCTTGGACCTTTTTTTAAATAATTGAACATAGCATCACTATTCTATAACAGAATCAAATCAAACTTGGTACATACCCTATGCATAATCTACCATTTTTTTTGCCAAATTTCAAGGTTGAAGGTCACGACTGAAGGTAAGAGGTCACTTGCGCCATGAAATTTACCAAAATTTCAAAGTTTATGCAAATCTATACCATTCATTTAAATTAACATGTGCATAACCCGAGTTACACTGCCCCCTTAAGATACATACAGTGAAACCTCATTATATTGACTTTCAATAACATTCCCTCAATCAAACATAAAGCTTTTTTATCAAGTACCCCACTGCATTCATTTCATCAATATTCTGAATTTCTGAATTGATTTTCATTCTGAATTTCAGAAAATCAGAGAAGAATATGTAGAATATCATGTTGTGTGTACAAGCCGCCTGACCATGAGTGGTTTCGTGCATCATAAGTTGCGCACATTGTAAGTACTTACATCATGCGTACAACGTACCAACTCCTTGCAGCTACCACATAATTATAACTTATAAGGAAAATGTACTAACACGTACGGTGCACGCAGAATGTTGATACGCATGTTGTCAGTACCAAGCACGTTCGGACCGTACTGATTTTAAATCGGTAACCTGAAGGTAGCCAGCAGGAAGAGAAAGTTCTGCGTGCTCTAAAATTTATAGGATGTCGGTACCTACAATGCACGTGTCACATGATTTAGATGTGTCGCCTACGATTTTGGACGCAGACAGCACGTACGACGGGTTGTAACCACGACTTTAGGAATACACACATCAACTCTATTCAAGGGTCATGCTTGAATCAAATGAATCTACAAAGCCAGATTATTCCTCTTCTTAGGTTGAAAACATAGTCGGCCTCCTCCAAACAAAATTTTTGCTACCAAACATTTGGTCGTGACATCACCAAATGTTTATCATCGAATTTAAACTATGAACGGGTAACAAACATTTTGTCCAATGTATGGCAATTCAATACATGTGCAATCTAGTGTGAAATTTTATTTGGGCTCAACTCGGTATTGAAGTTATTTTATTTGGAGTCACTCGTCATTTTGACGTCACGACCAAATGTTTGGTAGTGAAAATTTTGTTTGGAGGTCACAGTACTAAGCAGAAATTGTTGATACCAAATCCTGGATCTTAATGAGGGTATGTCATGCAAGCTTTTTCTTAAGCGGACATAGGACCAGGAGCAAGAAATCTGGGGAAAAAAATGGCTCCTGGGCCTCAGAATTTTCAGGGAACCAGGAGCCGTTTTTTCGGAACTAGGAGCATTTCCGAATTTGCATATAACATTTTCGGAACATTAATCAAGAAAATAACTTGTTTGATTTTCTTCTGATGAATATGTATTGTTTTTCCAAAAATATCTATGTTTCCAATCATTTTCTTCATAAATATGGACTTATTCTAGAGGCAAAAAATTGTACACGGCAAGACCCGGGCGTTGCAGTAGGGAAAAATACCGTCACCTGGGTCTCATTATCCTGTCCCACCAGGCAAAAATTCGGGAACCGTAGAGTAAAAATCGCCCAGCGCCCGCTTAAGGAAAAGCCCGATGTCATGGACATTTTGAACATTTTGTAACAGTGTTTCAATTTAATAATTTAACTATATCAACATTTGTGTTCTCATCAATGGATAATTTACTGCTTAATCACTCTATTACATTATTGTTCCAAGTTTAAGATCACTTTTAACAATTATCCTATAGCGTCACATTTTACCTTGTAGTTGACTTTTTTAGACATTTTTAGATAATTGTTATACTTATAGTACATAGTTGCTATTTTTAAACAACCAGTACAAGAAAACCCCAAATTTGTGTCTCAACGAAAGAAATACCTCAAATGATTAAATGTAACTACCAGCAGTCAAAATCCGTCAGAATTTGCTGCAGTTCCTAGTAGAGAGGCATTGAAAATCTCAAATTTCAAAATTTACGGCAGAAGAATCATGGTCTTAAAATATCTGAGCAAACTGTTCAGAAAACAATGTATGAGATGTGGAAGAGAGTTTTCATCATTAATGTATACAGAAGAGAGGAAGGGGTTTCCATACCTTTGGGTAAATGTACCCAAGAAGATTGTAGTAAAGGAAGGTATATCCAGAATGGGCAGAAGGGATGCTACGCAACAAAATTCATAGAGAATTCTCCATGAATAACATTCCCCCAACACTGAGAAAGGTACATGCAGCATTCAAGAATGATCTAATACTACCAAACATCACCATCACAGGTTTACATGGAGTCTTGCTATTTGTTTTGCTTTTGGTTATGTCAGTCTCGAAACCCTCAAACGTTACAAAAAAACAAGCATGTGATGACTTGGTTAAAGATGGGTTTGGGGGATCTCTCACGGATGGCTTGTTTCAGCAAAGCATGGAGACACCATTTAATCCAGGACAAACCAACAATTTGGATGTGAGAGTGATGTTGTATTTCTACACTAATTGTAACAATAGTTTTGTAATGCAACAGAGGTCAGTTACGCTAGTATTGCAACCAAGGCCAGGGCTGACCCTTCCTTTGATTTCACATAATATTGTAACATATCATTTTAAAATGTGTCACACATCTTGGACCAAAATGATGACTTTAAATTATAGATTTTGTCCAAGAATTAGAAATTAATAAAACTATTGTAAATTTCTACTTTCCAAACAGCAATGAATTTAGAGAATAACTTATAAATTTTAGAATCAAAATCACTTATGACCTCATATAAAATTATGAAGTACCGGTACGTTTAAAATGTTGGTGCAATATTTCTAGAAAATTGCTTTAATTTTAAGTTATAATAACCAAGTAATTCTGCCTTTTCAGGATCCCTTTAGTGATCACTCCTTTCATGTTGGACCCACAGATCATATAGCGAGAATAAGTTTGTTCAGCTTAAGCCCCAGACCAGACTCCACTATCGTATAGAATATTTTGCTTAGAATATTCTATACTGATGACAAAATGATGGAGGTCATCGAAAAAAACACATGGTTTTATTCGATGACCTTCGCAATTTTGTCATCAAAGTATAGCGCCGGCACCACGTTCGGTAAAACCTGATCAGGATGTGACAGTGGACGTTGAACTTGCAGAAAGATCTGTTTGTGCAGCTGAGCCTGGGATGTGTGAATGGCCATACCAATGACATAGATTCTATCATGGGGAGTCACTGTGATGGTGAATTGATGCTCCTCACCGTTCAAAAGCATCCTGCCTTATATGACAAGAGATCCAAGCATTACAAGACATCGTTTACAAAACAAACGCAAGGAGCACTGTGTCAGCAGAAATGGGTCCACCACTTTGTGGTGAGATTAAAATCATTTTTGTAATTTATTATTAGTACCATTAGGTTTATGTTACAGTCTGTTAATCATAGATTTTGTCTGAGAATTAGAAATTGGTAATATTACAGTAAATTTCTACTTTCTAAACAGCATTGGATTTAGAAATTTTATAATTAAAAATGACCAATAACCTCCATCATATAAAAATTCTGAAGAACTTTTTAAATGTTGGTGTAATATTTCAAGAGTGTAAGCCCGTAGATCAAAACGGCGCTCCACCCAATCACAATTAATATGGAGGCACGAAGCACAACTAGAAATATTAACATAGTACATCCCTTTATACAAGCTCCACATCAAAGGTATAGGAAGTACATGGTAATCAGAATCATGAGTACACCAAGGTGTATTCCAAAAATTGTTTAAAAACATCACGCAAACATGTTCTTTTCAAGAATCAATGACTTTTTTCAATGTTAGTTTGGAAGTTAAGTGTTCAACTTGTGCATGTGAAGATGTATACGTGACTCAGCAATGAGATCTGATCAACAAGTGCAACCAGCATGTGAACACTTTACAAAAGGAGATATATTGCTTGTGGATAGGGACATTATAAGCTAAGAAATTTAATATCATAATTTAAAAAAATTATCAAATTTTATGCACATCTCATTATCAGATTATAACACTATTAAAGATATTTCTGTTTCAAATTACAATTAATTCGTGATCAAGATCAAGGTAAACATGGTAAAGAATTCAGAAGATTTTCATAAAAGAAACCATTGCAGGATAAAGGTATGTGTAAAATGTCCAAGGCCAACCTTGAGCCATCTCAAGGTCAAATGGCTCATAGAGTACTAGTATTGTAATAAAGTTGTCCTGTGAACATTTCTTTATTTTTCCAAAACGGCTGGTAAATTAGCCTACATCCTATCATCAAAGAAATTTTGTCTTTTCTTCCAAAACTTACTCGTTCACCTATAAAAATGGGACATTTTTAGTACATAAATACATTTAAGAATTTTGGCTACTTTTAAATATCTTTTCATACTGTTTTAAGGTAAAACTTTAGGGGACTAATTAACCAAATTGGGGAAGGATATTGTGGATTCTTTTTTGGCACTAAGAGGTCCGACTTTCGGGCTCTCCCATTGGTCAGAAGTTTTTGGCCGGAACTCCTTCAAAAGTCAGGTTGTGGTCCCCTGCCAGCCCATTGGTCATTTTTACCCATGTGATACATTCTGGGATTTTTATTGGTTATCAAAATTGGGATTTTGGAAATTCTGGAGGATTTTGACACTTCTGTTTTGGGATGGGAAGTCTGAGATTTTGTTGTATTTTGTGGGATTAGCAAGTAAGGTGAGAATGCAGAACTGTTTTAAGATTATATTAGGGGCAGGGCTATGCCCTTGCCCCTGGCCTATTAAGTTAGGTCTTAATTATTTTCATAATTTTTGTTTTAAATACTTTATAAAATTAAGATTCTTTCAAACACTGCCAATAAATCAAACAAATATTTGGAAAGCATTTTTTAAAATTCTCATTCATCTGGCTATTATGATTTTAAGAGTTAAAGTGATATCTGAAATCTTATTTCATTTTGGAACGATTGTCTGATTTTCTTTCAACGCGCACTATGCAATTTTTATATTATTTCTCCAGATGAGGCTATCGATGACCCTGCAAAGGACAAGTAGCGGCACATGGAGAACTTGTACCGATGAAATGTTGGTTTATACCACAACTAGTCTCAAAATGACTATCCGTAAGTTGGTATAGAGTTCGTAGAATGGCACATAATCCATAGCCAACCAATGCTCTGTTTTCAGAGAATATGGAGATTGCCAGTGAACGTCAAACAAGTCCAATCCTAAGACCTGTACATATCACCCAGGCGAGTTAGTTTGGTATTATTGCCCCGTTCGAAAGTTGTGACTTTCACCAAAATTGCAGAATCAATGGTATGGACCATAGAGGGTTAAAAGGAGGATTTCTGATATCTTGTACAGGACACAATCAGTTCAAGACGGACTGAAGAAAAAGTCAATAGTTGTACATGTAGATAAACTAAAGAAATACTTTGAATCCTCAAATAATGCTGAATTATATAAAGAACCCTCGTCCCTACCAACTGCTCCCCAACAAACTAAATCAGGACGGAAAAATCCAAAAACCACAATGGTATGGCCTACCAAACTAAAATGTACTGAATATTACCTGAACCATTCCTCAAAACCCTGTTCTCTTTCTTTTTTTTAGATACAATGAACCTGTTCAAGAAGAACTGCCAGCCGTCCCATATGGACAAATGTCCGCTATGCGGCAAGATTGTCAAGGGAATCAACCAACTAAGAAGACACATGAGAGAAGATCATAAAACATCTGATCAAACACAGAGAGAACGAGAAGACTTCAGATGCAGCCTTTGCAAATTTAAGTGTAGGAAGCAGTTCTACCTAAAGAAACATTACTTCCACGTACACAACGCCCATATGGAGGCTAAAGCCGTCCCAAGAACCTCTAGACAGACAGAGACCCGCAAAGAGATCATCACCGATTAAATCGGCATATATGATGTCACCACAGACCAGAGAGACAAAACCCGTCAAGAGCATGGAGAGATTCAAATCTGCACCAAGGCGATGGAATTAATCCAGCCATGGGTCCTGGCAGCGCCCAAGCCACAGTCTATTATCAGCACTAAGCCAGCAACACAAGTAAGTGCCACTGCCAGCCTTGTCGTCAGCTGTAATCAACCAACAGCAGCGGGAACAGTAGCCTTTGTTAAAGGCTGAGAAATCAAAGCCCATGCCATCATTCTAAGCACACACTTATAGTACTACTTATGTGTACACTGTATATAGCACAGACCCGTGGGGGGGGGGGTATTCAACTTTGGTCTGGAAGGGGGTGTGCGGCTGGGACCGTTGAACCCATACCCATCTTTAAGGGTAATTTTTGAGTAAAAGTACACCCATGTTTAGGGATTTTGCTCAAAAAATGGGCTGATTTTTCAAAATTTTCATGGACTCACGATGCGAGCCCAGAAAATTTACACTTTTTTGGACCATTATAGCGTATTTTCTTGAAGATGTGACCCATGTTTAGGGATTTTGGTGCTAAAAAATGGGACCCATGTTTAGGGATTTTTTGTGAAAAATGACCCATTCCAGCGGCACATCCCCGTATACCTTTATATGTTAGTAACCCCCCCCCCCCC
>JXSR01S008806.1:53246-65261 GCA_000969725.1 Ophiothrix spiculata
CATATGGTATCCTAATTGTTGAATGTTCAACTTGTTATATCAGTGAAGAAGAGGTTATACCACCTCCAAATCATAAAATGACTATTGGGGACTTTTGGTATAATTTTTATACATACAATCAATTCTCTGTTAGCAGAGACCTACTACCAATAATTAAAGATATATGCTTTTAAACCATCATAATAATTGAATGTTTCACATGTTAAATTATTGACAACAATGTCAGGTTGCAAAGCTCCAGAAAAATATTTGTACACTCCATGTGTCACCAACTGTGTGTCACATAGAGCCTAGCGCCAATGAGAACATATGAATATAAAGTACGCGGAGTGCATTGTTGTTTCACAATTCACTGCGCTTGTTGCGTTCAAGTTTACGTGGCGGCGTTTAGTGCGTATGAATATTTCATTATTTGTTTTTGTCGGATGACGATTTATTTAGTTTAGAGAAGGTTTGGACTTTGATGGTCATATTAAAGTCCTTATTTCATTTCAAAACGATACAATATTATTTTTATGTCGTGTATGACTTATTAATTTGCATTCCACTGTGCTTTTAGTAAAATGAGACAAAATCAATGCACTTGTGGTAAATTTTGATTGCTGTCCAATATACTTGGCCCTTACCTGGCCTTCAAATTGACTGCACGTGCATTGATTATATCTCAGTTCACTGGTGCATGAAATGCATATTTGCGTGGTGCATATCACTGCTAATCGATTTCTTAATGATTGATGACTGTTAGTACATTGCTTTGATTACATTGTATGATTTATATTTCAATTTTGCAGGGGAAGAAGGTTATAAGAAAGAAGAGATTCAGGGAAGAAGAACTTATTTTCATGGCCGACTTCGTTGGCAAAAACAGCCAACTGCTATTTGGGTCTATGGCCCATGGTACTCAGAGGGTGAGTCTTATAACTAAATTGAATATTATTCAATAACTTTTACGAACTTGTCTGCATAATTTGTCCTATCAATTGATTTACCTGATTTGGAGTCTTACAAATTGAAAATGGAAATTCCAACAAATTAGCCACATTTCAGGGACTGGGACAGGATGATAAATTCAATAAAGAGTGCTAAAATGTCAAAGAATTATAAATTAGTAAAACTATTGTAACTATCTACTTTCCAAACAGCAATGAATTTAGACTATAACTTATAAATATAAATTTTAAATGACATCTCTATCATGGGAGTCACTGATGGTGAATTGATGCGCCTCATTTTATGTTACAGTCTGTGTATCATAGATTTTGTCTGAGAATTGGTTACAGTAAATGTCTACTTTCTAAACAGCATTGATTTTAGAATATAACTAATGTAAATTATAGAATTAAAGATCACCAATAACCTCCATATAAAAATACTTGTGGTGTAATATTTCAAGAGTGTGCGCCCGTAGATCGAAACGGCGCTCCACGCAATCTGGAGGCACAAAGCACAATTTGAAATATTAACATAGTACATCCCTTTATACCAGCCCCACATCTGATACTCAGTGCGTGGTCATCGAAGGTATAGGAAGTACATGGTAATCAGAATCATGAGTACACCAAGGTGTATTCCAAAAATTGTTTAAAAACATCATAGACAAGGAGGAAGAGGAGTGGAAAAAACTTTTGTTAAACCCACAGGGTAACCGCATGGGAGTATCATTAAATGTTAGTATGGACCCCTAGGATCACCCAATAGGGGGTAGTCGAAATTCTAATCCCCTAGAACATTTACTTTGGGGGCGCTGTCCAAATAGGCATAAATATGGTTAAAAATCCTAAAACTTTTGTTCAAACTACAGGGTAATTGCATGGGAGTATAATTAAAGTTGCTTAGGACCCTAATGATCACTTCTTGAAGGCAAAGGGTAGTGGAAATTCAAATTTCCTAGAAGTTTGGCTTGAGGGCGTTATCTAAATAGGCACAAATATGGTTAAAACTGCTAATCCCTTACAGAATAAGAACGGATCGTAATGTAATGAACAGTTTGATAGTTTTTAGCGATAGTAAATACAGAATGATTGTACTAAAATGGTGAATAAGGTTTTAAAATAATACACGACCACAAATTATAACCACGATGTCTCTCATGACATAGTGAATAATAGCCTTGTTTTGTAAGAAAGGACCAGTAATAGCAATAATATTCCTTAAGTCAAATTATACGACAGCAATAATATTTTGTCGTAAAATTCATAAACTTGCCACACGATTATATTCAAAAGGCCTAGAACGATTCAGTAAAATTACATTATTGTATATTATGATAAATTACATTCCATGAAGTTCATGACAATGAATATTATTCATGGACTAGTTAAAATCCCCGGTTTCTATCGTTACACTGTTCGACTGACCATCATCAATAAAAAAAAAGGGGGGAAAGGATTAATAAGTATATTATTGGAATCAATTTAAACATAACAGCCAATCATACGTTTTCTTTACTACTAAGAAAAAAAAGTCTCAATAAGTCTCTTGAGTCATAAAGATTGGTTCGAGTGTTCCAGTTCGCAACTCCAATCCATTGATTGGTGACGAAAAATGGACCATGGTCTTCAAAGAGCCATGTTAGATGCATGTTTTGAAATTGGGACGTTTAATATGATGAAAAAAGCTGTCAGATGTTGGTGGTAAAACTTCTTTTTATTTCTGCTTCGGACAGAATAGCCAATAAGTCCTAATAGCCAATACCCAGAATCATTATTAGTTTGGCATATCCTGGACATATGTATGTTGTTCTTCTGAGCCATGTTGAGGTGGGACACATTCATATGTACCATTCACATCCACGAAGGTTACCATCAAATCAGATTGAGGAGGTCCCAGGAAATGACAGGCCTTCTCTGTAATCCTGTCTATCTAAAATTAGTTTTAGGCTTACAAGTTTTATTCTTAGAATTCAATGCCCAAGAAAACGCTTGTGGGGCCAAAGTCACGTAACTGCATAATTCTAAGAAATGCGATACTTGAATCTGACCTAAGATGACGAGAGATTGCGTAAATTGGAATAAATCGAGACAAACTCCCTGTGCCTGTAGACATCCAGTGTTTTGTGCCCTGGATATGTTTAAATGTGATATCACAGTATACCAAGATCAGAATCTGAGATTGAATGACAACCCTATCACGGATATGACATACTTGCAATACATGAAGAAGGTGCCATGTGCGATCAGATTCTTCATGATTTGAAACCAACAATGGGACTGTGCATGAACTTCCATGCTGATCTACTTCGAGTCATTCTCAATCTTAGGACACTGTAACCGAGTACGAAGTTGCAACAAGGTTTTCCTTGTTCTTCGGACTAGGAATATATTGTGTCCATTATTTTGCGACTTGTATCAATGAGATTTGTATCTTAACTTCTCTCGGAGAGCTCTTTCTGCGGCCTTTATAGATAGTTCGGGTTCCAAATAGCTATCGCATACAGTGTTAACTGGAGTCCGGCCTTCATATATTGAAGCATCACTATTTTTCTCTCCATCAATTTAAAGTCCGATGTTTCCTAGTTTTAGGCAATAAGATACTATAAAGCGTATATTTACGGACAATTTGTATACAAATATCTCAGCATTTGTGATTTTAATATTGTTTGAGCATGTTCAATTAAATAGAAATATTATAATATCGCATTACTTACAGTAGAGGGGCATGTTGAGATAAGAAAAAATGTTACTGCTCTTTTTTATGATTTATAATAGTTATCTACATAATATATATTATTTTGACAGCATTTATAATGAATAAAGTTAACTGACTAAAAAAGTTAAGCAAAATTGGTCTCCTTTCAAGATATTGGGCCATCACAAGAACGCCCTCTACGAGACACATGGTTCTTCACAGTGTGTTTTAAGTTTTGGAATTGCATCTACTGGGTCTCTAACTATATCTTACAGACTAAAACTGTTTAAATTAAAAGTGAAAGCGTAGAAAATAAAACGATAAGTTTCCAAAACACCTAAAATACACGTTTCAATATTCATGGCAGCCATTTTGAGATGAAATCTCAAAATTATTACATTTTTAACCTACACATTGTTTCTTGGCATGTTATAGAAATAATGAGTGATAAAACATTCAATATTTTAAAATATTTGTTTAGCAAAATTCACTTTATATAAAAGGGCTTGAAATTTAGTAAAATAAGCATTTATCTTAAAGAGCGCCCTCAAACTACACTTCTTGCATGAATAAATTTTGACTACCCCCCTAGAAGTAAACTAGGGGGTCTATGCTAAGTACCAAAAGTGGTTTCATGCGGTTACCAGGTGGGTTGAACAAACTTGTTAAATAGGGCTTGTTGGAGATTCTCCTCTTCGTCTATCAGTCAAACTTGTTCTTTTCAAGAATCAATGACTTTTCTCAATGTTAGTTTGGAAGCTAAGTGTTCAACTATCCGTGCATGTGAAGATGTAAGGCCTATACGTCAGCAATGAATCTGATCAACAAGTGCAACCAGCATGTGAATGCTTTACAAAAGGAAATATATTGCTTGAAGATAGGGAAATTAAAAACTAAGAAATTTAATATCATTCATTAAAAAAATTTATCAAATTCTATGCACATCTCATTATCAGATTAACACTATTAATGGTATATCTGTTTCAAATTACAGTGAATTTGTGATCAAGATCAAGGTAAAGAATTTAGAAGTCAACCTTCTACCCTGTCATAATGCCAGATACTCTTCTACCAGGTTATTACTGCAAACTCTGCAAAAAGACTTACAGAAATGTGCACAGTTGACGAAGCCACGTTAAAGATAACCATAGCGAAAATGCTAAGATGTGGGAGTGTTACAACTGCGACTATACCACTACCAGGAAGACTGATATATTTTGTCACAAGAAATCATGTAATAAGCAGTCTTCTGCCACCACAGGAAGGCCAGGCATAAGAATGGCCTTTCAAGAAAAAAACTGAAAGTAGTGAGAAAAACCGAAAAAGTGTGTGAAATTAGGCAAAAACACTCCAACAAAATAGGCTGAAAATAAATAAGAACATGTAAATTTTGGCAACCAAAAAACTGAAAATTCACATGCCTGGAAGATATGTGAGAGTGCCTTCAGAGAAGCGGCGGGTTGCGCGTCAACGCTCTGCCAATGACACCTTGTCGACAACGGCAACCTCAGCTACTGAATCTGTTCCAACACCGGTGATCAACTCAAGCTTGCTTTCTTTCGTGATATAAATTGTGGCATTTTGTATCCTCCATTTATAGGTGGACTGCTCTACTCTTCAATATTTCCCTTCCAAATTTATTCTGTAATTTGTACAGCAGCAAAGCAAGTCCAATTCATCCATTTAAGATTTTGGTATCCGCTGACTTGACATAACTCAGCAAAAATTGACTGAGTATAGGATGTAATTTTTTTTGTAAATTTGTGGGCTTCCAAATTAGGCCTCATGACATTTTGTGAAATTCTTTTGTTTTAAATTTAAAATTTCGGAAGATGTTTCCGAAGGAATTTTGTGTGATATTGATACTGAAATTGTTCTTAACTTTTGTAATGGTGTCATGAACAAATTATCTGCTCACTTTTGTATTTGTACATAACCATTTCTCCGAACAAAATTGAGTCAAAATTTCTTGTCCTCTATTGTGAACTCAAATTTTTGTGATTTTTATTCAGATTTGAGGTCAAATCTTTTTCAGAGGTGGGGAGAGTGAAATGCCATAGCCTACGGGTGATTGTGTATGTAGAGTAAACTTTGTGGAAGACTACTGTAGATTATCTCAAAATGAGTCACACATCTTGGACCAAAATGACAAATTCAAATTATAGATTTTGTCCGAGAATTAGAAATAAGTACAATTTTAGTAAATGTCTACTTTCTAAACAGCATTGAATTTAGAGTAAGAGCATTACTAACATAAATTTTAGAATTACCAATAACCTCTATTTTGAAATTCTGAAATACTTTTTAAATTTTGGCGCAATATTTTTAGGAAATTGCTTTGAAATTCTATCCTATAATTATTACTCATGCACATGAGAAGTAATTGACTGGTTGCTTGATGACAATCCAATCTTGAATGAGCAGTTAGTTGCTGGTTACTAGCTGGACTCTTTCAAAAAATAATTATTAAATCTTATTTTTCATTTTGACTGAACAATTATTTGATTATTTGATTGTTAAGAATATGCATTCTTTCATGGTCAGCGTATCTTTTTAATTACTTTTACGTGTGGTCTAAAACAGCTTAAACGTAACACATAGTAATTTTGTCAATTTCATCATGGGTTTCAATGATGGACACTAAACGTGCGATCAGATTTCGTGGCTTTAGACAGTTTGTTGCCAACTTTAGCCGGAAACGATGACCATTTATCCACTGGACATGCTTGATTAACAGGAACGTTAAATTTCACCAGATGACTGGCTATCGGTGACCCTGCAAAGGACAATTAGTGGTCCATGAAGAACTTGTACCAATGAAATGTTGGTTTATACCACCACTAGTCTCAAAATGACTGTCAGGAAGTTGGTATAGAGTTAGTAGAATGGCACATAATTCATAACCAACCGATGCTCTGTTTTCAGAGCTCTACTACCCTGTTCAGAACCATGCCAATATGATCCTCTCGTCATAAGGATGCAGAAAAAGTATGTGGGAGTCAGAAATTTCAGAAGTGTCCAATTTTGCTGAAAATGGTCTTAAAATGTTCCTCTTGCAAAACTGTCTACACAAAGTAATAGTTTCAAACGTCTCTGATCAATTGTTGCTATGGTATCAAGCCAAACATACTCAACACTCATTATCAGTACTTGCCATCAGTGCCAACTAAACAGGTTTGGCCTGTTACCATAGCAAGGAATGATCAGATACACTCGAAACTATTACTTTGTGTAGACAGTTTTGCACAAGGAATATTTTGCGACTATTTCTAACAAAATTGGACACTATAAATTTTTTGGCTCCCATAGGGCTAAACGGCTGAATGACCTTTTTACTTTTTTGGATATAACTCAAGAACCGAACATCGGAGATAGGTAAATCTATACTTTTTCTGCATCCTTGTGATGAACACATTGGCATGGTTTTGAACAAGATTTAACCAACTTTGAAATTTGCCTCCATGTAATGGCAGCTATTTTGATTTTTTTGTGGCCTGAAAAACCCTCAAGTGTAGATTTTTGGCACTCATCGGATTTGGAATCAGCACCCTCAACTGCCCTAACCCGCTTCCCCAAAGCATTATTTGTGCACAACAGCAGTCACAGAATTTTGGTGACATTATATGCAAATCAAAAATAATATAGTAATAGTAAGGTATAACATTTTTTAAATAACTTACACATAATTTTTCTACTCTCATTAAGGTACAATTATGGACAAAAACAGTTTAGGATTAGATATATCACAACTAGATTTCAGGAATGTGTTAATACTGCATATTCTATGCACCAACATGAGTCGAAGCGACGCACTGACCAATATGACAATTGATGAATTTCATGGCTCAAAGCGTGACGATGCATCTGGCAACTACCTGACAGAGGTAAGATTATTCAACATGAGTCGCAACAGTTGAGGAATTTCATGGCTCAAAGCGTGACGATGCATCTGGCAACTACCTGATAGAGGTAAGATTATTGAACATGAGTCGCAACAATTGAGGAATTTCATGGCTTAAAGTGTGACGATGCATCTGGCAACTACCTGATAGAGGTAAGATTATTGAACATGAGTCGCAACAATTGAGGAATTTCATGGCTCAAAGCGTGACGATGCATCTGGCAACTACCTGATAGAGGTAAGATTATTGAAATAATAATATTAACTGGTTTATTTTTTAGTATAGCAATTTTCCATTTAGATCAAACCGCTCATTATTCACTGCAAGTAGATCATCACAAACATTTCACTTCATTTAGGCATTTTGCGGCCCTTTCAAGTGCATATCCTACTGGTAATTAGATTGTAATATGTACCCTTTATGCAGCTTCCCACATCCTGGTTGGGGGAAGAATATGATGGACAAATCTGTCCCCGAAGAAAAACCTGCGGAAACGAGTATGGACTGAAAACCAAATGCACATACAGCACCGGGACCGGGGATCGAACCCACGACAGTCTTGCGATGGGCTCGTTGGTGCAAAGCCAGGAAAGTACTGCTGCGCTAACCCGCTCCCCAATGTCTATGTCCAAATACACCCTAAGATGCCAAACAATATTCACAAACACATAGACAGGCTTTTGGTTGCATTTAGAACCATATGTCTGGGGTACTGCACTCTGAATGTGATACACTCTCAGAGGAACACGCCTGTAAACAACTAGGTAGCACTAAATCACCAACTCTGCTCACATTATTGTACCAGATTTAAACACTTTTGCAAATAAACTTGAACTTGACTACAGGAAAGTATATTGTTGTTTTAATTGGTGCTCCAATATACCCTCCAATATACCTAGACGGCCCCATGGACCCCCGGCCTATTACGTCCTATTTGAAGGTTTCCAATGTTGGCAGGTATGCATTATATGACAAGAGATCCAAGCACTACAAGGATGTCCTTTACAAAACAAACGAATGGTGAGTTTAAAACTATTTTCGTAATTTACTATTAGTATTATTGGGTTTATGTTACGGTTCATAGATTTTGTCTGAGAATTAGAAATAGGTTACAGTAAATTTCTACTTTCTAAAGAGCATTGGATTTAGCTGTTATAATTAAAAATGACCAATAACATCCATCATATAAAAATTCTGAAAAACTTTTTAAGTGTTGATGTAATATTTCAAGAGTGTACGCCCGTAGATAGAAACGGCGCTCCACTCAATCACAATATGGAGACACGAAGCACAACTTGAAACATTAACATAGTACATCCCTTTATACCAGCTCCACATCTGTACTGCATGGTCATCGAAGGTATAGGAAGTACAAGGTTATCAGAATCATGAGTACACCAAGGTGTATTCCAAAATTGTTTATAAACATCAGGCAAACTTGTTCTTTACAAGAATCAATGACTTTTCTCAATGTTAGTTTGGAAGCTAAGTGTTCAACTATCCGTGCATGCAAAAGGAGATATATTGCTTGTGGATACGGAAATTAAAAGCTAAGAAATTTAACATCATTCATTGAAAAAATTATCAAATTTTATGCACATCTCATTATAATATTAACACTATTATTGATATTTCTGTTTCAAATTACAATTAATTTTTGATCAAGATCAAGGTAAAGAATTTAGAAGATTTTCGTTGAGGAAACATTGCAGGATAAAGGTATGTGTAAAATGTCCAAGGCCAACCTTGAGCCTTCTCAAGGTCAAATGGCTCATAGAGTATTGTAATAAAGTTGCCCTGTGAACATTTCTTTATTTTTCCAAAATGGCTGGTAAATTAGCCTACATCCTATCAAAGAAAGAAATTTGGTCTTTTCTTCCAAAACTTACTTGTTTACCTATAAAATTGGGACATTTTTAGTACATAAATACATTTAAGAATTCTGGCTACTTTTAAACATCTTTTCATACTATTTTAAGGTAAAACTTTAGGGGACTAATTAACCAACTTGGGGAAGGATATTGTGGATTCTTTTTTGGCACTAAGAGGTCCGAGTTTCCGGCTCGCCCATTGGTCAGAAGTTTTTGGCCAGAACTCCTTCAAACGTCAGGCCGTGGTCCCCTTCCAGCCCATTGGTCAATTTTTCCCCATGTGATACGTTCTTGGATTTTTATTGGTTATCAAAATTGGGATTTTGGAAATTCTGGAAGATTTTGACACTTCTGTTTTGGGACTGGAAGAAACCAGTTGAAGTACTCTGAGATTTTGTTGTATTTTGTGGGATTAGCAAGTAAGGTGAGAATGTAGAACTGTTTTAAGATTATTTTAGGGGCTATGCCCTTGCCCCTGGTTAAGTTAGGTCTTAATTATTTTCATAATTTTTGTTTTAAATACTTTATAAAATTAAGATTCTTTCAAACACTGCCAATAAATCTATTTGGAAATAAATGGAAAGCATTTTTTTTAATTCTCATTCATCTGGCTATTATGATTTTAAGAGGAAATGTGATATCTGAAATCTTATTTCATTTTGGAATGATTGTCTGATTTTCTTTCAATGCGCACTATGCAATTTTTATATTATTTCTCCAGATGATTGGCTATCGATGACCCTGCAAAGGACAAGTAGCGGCACATGGAGAACTTGTACCGATGAACTGTTGGTTAATACCACCAATAGTCTCAAAATGACTATCCGTAAGTTGGTATAGAGTTCGTAGAATGGCACATAATTCATAGCCAACAATGCTCTGTTTTCAGAGAATATGGAGATTGCCAGTGAACGTCAACAACGGGTATATGATTACAAGTCCTATCCTAAGACCTGTACATATCACCCAGGCGAGTTAGTTTGGTATTGCCCCGTTCGAAAGTTAGGACTTTCACCGAAATTGCAGAATCAATGCGGGTATGGACCATATAGGGTTGAAAGGAGGATATCTGATATCTTGTACAGGATAGAATCAGTTCAAGACGGACTGAAGAAAAAGTCAATAGTTGTACATGTAGATAAACTAAAAAAAATACTTTGAATCCTCAAATAATGCTGAATTATATGAAGAACCCTCGTCCCTACCAACTGCTCCCCAACAAACTAAATCAGGACGGAAAATCCAAAAACCACAATGGTATGGCATATACCAAACTAAAATGTACTGAATATTACCTGAACCATTCCTCAAAACCCTGTTCTCTTTCTTTTTTTTAGATACAATGAACCCGTTCAAGAAGAACTGCCAGCCGTCCCATATGGACAAATGTCCGCTATGCGGCAAGATTGTCAAGGGAATCAACCAACTAAGAAGACACATGAGAGAAGATCATAAAACATCTGATCAAACACAGAGAGAACGAGAAGACTTCAGATGCAGCCTTTGCAAATTTAAGTGTAGGAAGCAGTTCTACCTAAAGAAACATTACTTCCACGTACACAACGCCCATATGGAGCCTAAAGCCGTCCCAAGAACCTCTGTCCTAGACAGACAGAGACCTGCAAAGAGATCATCACCGATTACATCGGCATATATGATGTCACCACAAACCAGAGAGACAAAACCCGTCAAGAATATTAAGGCACATACTCTGGCGTCCAAAGAACCAGAGAAGAGACACCACGAGAGACACCAGCACTGTAAATCTATGGCAGACAAGTCAACCATGACAGTGGAGCCGCAAGTTACACATCGCCCGGGACTCACTTCCCATTATGCCTCAAAATGGATTTAGACTGTTCAATTTGAGAGCATGGCAAGATTCAAATCTGCACCAAGGCGATGGAATTAATCCAGCCATGGGTCCTGGCAGCGCCCAAGCCACAGTCTATTATCAGCACCAAGCTAGCAACACAAGTAAGTGCCACTGCCAGCCTTGTCGTCAGCTGTAATCAACCAACAGCAGCGGGAACAGCAGAGCAAGACCAGCCCAAGACTCCAGTGGCAGAATAGACAACCAAGCCGATGACACCAGCGGCAGAACGTCCTGGAGAAGCAGCCAAGAGTCGAAGCCAGCAGCAGAGGCAGAGTCCAAGTCCGAAGACGGATGTAGAAGAATAGGCCTCTTCTCTTCTTTAAATGATTTTTATATATTTATGAGTGTGTAGGCTGTGACATTTATATATTTATCCAAAAATTTAAAATTTGGAAGCATAAATTTGACTTTTCTATATTTGTCATGCAAAAGCTTTGACTGTCAATTAAATTGAGAAAGGCAGTTGTCCTGATTTAATGTCTGGTAAGCTTACCTTTGCTCACCTGTTCACATGTTTTTTATACCATTTGTTAGAAAATAAATATTTGAAGCTTACCTTGTTTTTATAAATATTTGAATCTTGCTTCAAATGGCATCAAATTGCTTAAAACTTTTCTAGATTCATTGCAGGAATTGCCAGCATGACCAGAGTAACTTGTTATGCAGTCACGTATGACGCCCACTGATTGTTTGTGTTCAACTTTTGTCCAATGACAAAGCGTGAGTTACAGGTCATTGA